>BJBW01007897.1:10778-45785 GCA_004320125.1 Scolopax mira
GTTCTGGTTGGTCAGTTCGGTCAAAACCACGACAGATGTGATAGCCAATAGTTACGTAAATTGTTTTGCAGGAGAAAGACTAGTATGAATACTTGGGAAAAGAGGACAGTGCGTAGAAAACTCATAGATTTGATGAAGAAAAAGGAAAGCTTTTATATTGCTGTGCTACCTCATGTGTTATTCTTCACCCTTTTTAGGGCAGGATGTCAGAATAATTTATTTCTAGATATTTATGATTAGTAGATGGAGATGCTTCAAGATAAAGGTAGATTCTTTTTGAAACAGATATACAGCAATGGAAATTGGTGGAAATAATCTTCTGAAGAATTTTCAGATAGTGGAATGGGATCACTGTTTATAAAACTAAATAAAAACTCAGGATTGTTAACCTGCTCCTTAACAAAACTTTGTGCTTTCATTCAGGAGCTGCAAATAGTCACCTTGTTTCCTTGTAGAGCACAAAGTGAATTATGTGATTGAACTATTACTGGGGTAGGGTCTTAGCTCCAACTGCTTCTGGAGATGAACTGTATGTTCTTATGACTTTTTATCTAAAATATCTTTTCCCACTTTAGCTGCTTTCCAATAAATTAATCTGCTTTTTTATCATACTGAAAGCTTGTGAGGCCTCATTTGGTGTTAACCAGTAAGATCTCTGACACAAATACACATTTTTTTATTGCAGTAAATTCTGTGAAAATAATTATTTTATTTCTGGAAGAAGAAACAATATCTTATATATCACCTCTGTATGTTAATTGCAAAGAAGAAACTGTTACACGATAGAAATTCATGACTCCAAGAATTTTCCACTTTTTTTCTGCTGAAGATAATTAGAATTCATGTAACCAGACCTACTGTGAAAACAGTGTAAATTTTGAATACCACAAATCTGCTTTTACAATAACAACCTTGTTGCATGTATTAAAACTGAGATCTTCATTTCAGTATTAAAAAGCAGAAAATAACCACCAGGTATTAATGTTCCCAAAGGGCTGTCAGTAGTGGCTTCTAATAAAGCAAATGACTGTGTATATAAACCCCTACTTTCCCATGGCACGTTAGGCAGTGAATGGGAAGTGTTAGCTTGGAAGGATTTATTGCTCAGCAGTTCACATGGTAAACACAGGTAAGGATTTGATTAAAGGGCTTAAGACAATGTTTCCTAAAGCCTGTAACTTCCTTAGCTCTTCTGCATGGTTTTCTGAAGGGCTATGCATTGTAGTTGCAAAAAGATTGCTTCTGACAGCAATGTTCTTCATATTAGAGCATTGTCAAAACAGGTATATGCATAAGGACAAGAAACAGCTGAAATCCATCGCTTGCTGAACATATTGCTGGGCATGCTCAATCTGGCTGTGCAACTGCGTAGCAAAGCTCAAGGCAGTTACACAACAGATGCAGTGACTTTGGGCAGTGAATCTATACTGCTGGAATTATTTTTTTTTTATAACTTTTAGTGAGGCTTGGAATACATTGTTCATATTTGGGGTAAGAAAGAGAAATTCATCTTCTTATTCACGTGAATTCACATTCAGCTTTTGTATTTTTGCCCAACATCGTTGCTCTGCACATGCTAAATGATGGTGGAAGGTATTAAAAAAAGAGAAAGTAGCCTTTCTTCTACATTCAATTTCTGATTTGATTTCATAATTTACCCTTGTAGTCATTGAGTCACATATTTACAGCACGGCTGCTTGAGGAGTTGCAAACATTATCATGGTGATTAGACAACAAAGAGACAGGATTAAGTTTGCATAATAGTCATATAACATTCAGGTATTTATTCTTCCTTATTGAAGTGAGGATAGAAATCTGTTTTTCATGAATAATAGAGAGGCTTGGTTTAGGTCTTTCTCTGAACCAATTCTGACTGTTCACACTCAACTGGGAATCTGGACCTTGCTTATGTTCATTCTTTTCATCTCACAAAACTTGACCTTGTCACTGGACTGTGTTGTCTTTTACTTCTACTCCAGAAAAAACATCCTAACATTTTTGTAATAGGTTTAATAGCCAGCAGAGAGATAAAATTCTAAGACTTGACAGAAACTTTTGACCACTTGATAGACATGTTCGGATTAGGAGCCCAGTTCTTTTCTCTCTAAGAGGGTAATAATAATTAATAATATATGTAGAGATGAAATGGACTTTAGCACTGCAGACTGCTGCAACTTCTTTCACGATTTAAAAGTTGTCCAATTTGGAAATACTTTATTTTGCACATAAGAAAGCCTGAGAAATGTGGGCTTTTATCTCAGATCTGTAGAGGCACAGGTGTGAACATTAAGTATTTGGATTTCTGAACACCCAAAACACTCTTCTAATCTTCTAATCTAAAGCCTTGATCTTTTTGTGCCTCAGTTTACAGCTATGTAGTATCAGTAGCAGTAACAGCTCTGGGTTGTTTTGAAGCATAGTTAAGGGACTGATTCTCTGAGGGAGGCACAGAAAGTATAGATTACTCATTAGTATTGTATATATATATCTGTATACCCTACTTTACTTTACATGTAAAGAAACAACCTGTGGTCTTATGTAGATCTGACTGACTTGGGAACTGCAACAGAAAAAATAGACACCCTGCCTTAAGTGATGCTGCTCCTGCTTCTCCAGTGCAGATCCCTCCGTATTCCCATTTGCCTTCCCACCTCGATCCTATCCAGGCAAAAATAGTTGAGCCACCTGGTGCAGTGTATCTGCAGGAATTAATTTTCATTTCCCACTGACACGTGAGCATCCACTTGCAAGGTGAGTCAACAGAGAAGCCTGCTGCTTCTCTGTTGGAAGTAATGCATGAATTGCAAAGCATTACTTCTCTGTTGTGGAGTGGGGGAAGGGAGGGTCACGTAAGTATAAAAATGTCTGGTTTGCAAGCAGTGGTACTGTAGTTAGCAAAAAGTCACAGCAGAAGGCAAGAGAGATTTGTATCACTGACTTCCCAGCCTGTGAAGTGCATTGCGCTTTACTCTGTGAGAATGAAGAGTATGGTAGAGCCACCTGTCAGCATCCTGGTGCTCCATGCAAGAGTAGCTGCTAGAGTCAGGATTCATCTGTGAAAACATCTGGGTAATTAAGCAGAATGCCGAAGAGCATGAGAGATCAGACGAGAGTAGAAAGCTTCAAATATATCCTTAGATAGAGAGATTTGATTATCACATGGTTTTCCCAGACTTGGCTTCTCAACTCAACAGGCATTGATCAATCGATAGGTGTGTATTCCAAATGCATTAAGAACTATTACACTGAAGTTAGGATATAAAGAGAAAGAAGCAATCTCTATAACAGGTGCTTTCTTGTAAATACGCATCATCCTCACCTTCTGTTCAAGGTGGGAATCACATGACTTTCTACTTACTGTTCCCAGCTGAAAAAAAAAAATAAAAAAATGTATGATTTGTGGTACAAAATGAGGATTTAGTTAAAATAATGCTATTTCTTCTTACAAATGAAAGTTTTGTCTAATAAAAAACACATTAATAACTCGTAGGTGGTGCGTACTTTTTTATATCATATTATATTAGATGCAATATCAGTGTGGTGTGCATAAAATGAGAATACCAATGGCTATGATGTTTGAATGCAATATGTTGGGTTTTGCAGAATGTAATTTTCTATGAAATGCCTACAGATGTTTTAAAAACAAACATGATTCCCAGAACACATGCTTTCCTGAAGATTAAAAGTGTATACAGCTGTTGGGTTGGGGCTTGGTTTTGGTTTTTTTTTCCTTGTAAATCACATTTTTATTTTTAAGGGATTGTGCGAGTCTTACATTAAGGATTAAATTGAGCTTAATATTAACTGAGAGTTGTTGTTTTCCTTAAAAAAAACAAAAGCAAACCAGATTTTGTCTAAAAATCATGAATTCTGACTTCCTTTTATAATGTATCACATTCAGCTGGGAAGCCAGTGAATATGAACAGATGCAAGATAAGTTTTGTGCTACTCTGAAGTTGCAGTGAGAACTTTCAAAAGGAGCCCATTTAGGAGAAAGGCTACATGATTATCCATTTACTGCCTTTTTTTCCTATCATATTGCAATGATACTATTCATGTCACAATTCAATTTCTACTATTTACATTTTAACCTCTTGATGTAGTCAATTTATCTGTTGAAAGAGAACCTCATAGTGTTCCAGTAACTCATCTACTAACATAGTCCCTCGGTTTCAATGAATGGACTGAGTCTAAAAGGATTCTCTACTATGATGTGTGATGCCTCAAACAAATAGAAATATGTTTTTTACCAGCACATTGAAAGGAATCATTTATGTTGTCACATATGAATGACTTGTTCTGAATGTTGTGGTTCCTCTCTCACGCTGAGCTGCTCATTTAAAGTGTGCAGGGAGAACTTACTGGATAAAAACTGTTGTTCAGCTAAATAATGACATGATATCCCCAAATATTTAAAGCAAATCAATCCAGTGTGACTTTGCAGTTGATTTTTTTAATAGAATGATGGTTGAGCTTTTAGTAGTATTCTGAGCATGTTGAAAACTAAGAATAGTGGCTAGTCTTTTAACGTTAAATGTTAAATCAGCATTAAAACTTAGGTACTTTGACATGCACAACAGGCAAAACCTGTGATTTCTAGCTTAAATGTCTGAACATTACTCAGAAATGTTTTTTAATTAGCATTGTTGGGCATTTTTTTTTTTTATAAAGACTTAACTTGACCTAGGAAGTACATTTGCAATGTAAAAATGTTTGTGTCTGTATTTCTTTTGTCAGTGGAAGAAAAGCATAATGCATGCACACAGTATTTCTTGTGTGATTAATTAATTTCCTATTCTTTGTGTGTGGTAGAATTTCTCACTAACACACACACACGCGAGCTCGTCTGATTTGCCTCTCATTTTAATACGTGCATGAAGACTCTCTAGGCTTTCTGATCTTCTCTTTTACATATTTCATTTTCCTCAGATTCTGAGAAGGCATTATATTGAGGGAGTCAACTGGCACAATGCCCACAATTAATGATAAGCCTTCCCTTGTCATTCTTTCTCTGCATCATTGTAGGCATTTATGAGTCAAGTAAAAGAACACAGTGTATCTGTGCTTCTCAATGCAAAATTCGTCACTGTACCTTTTCTTCCAGGGAGGACACGAAGGGAAAGAGCAGGACAACTGATATCACTAAGAAACACATAGAAAGCTTGCTTCTTTCACTTTCTCTCTCATATTTATTTATTTTTAGGTTTCTTTGTTTGGATTTTTTTGTTGAATAATATTTGTTCATAAGTAGAAAGCGTCTTTCTAATAGTGTAATTTTAGTCCCCTTAAGGGAATTTTTTTGAATGGGACTGTGCGAATGAACCTTTACAGGCATTTGGTTTAATAATATTTGAGGAGTTGGTTAAATATTTACTTGAAGATTCTATACAGTAAGGTGGTGTATTTCCTCAATTTCTCCTCTTATAAATGTTAAGCAAATTTTTAAGGATTTACCTGCTTGATCTTACTGTGTTGTGTACCTGTTCTGGGCTTCACAGAAAAGCTCTGAATGACCCCTCTTCAGAGAAAGGTTTTGAATAATACAGTGTTCATGGCTTTATGTAATGCCACTTCCAATGGTCATGTTTTCTTGTGGTCTTCAAGGTCCACATTCAAAATCCAATTAAGTCAGTAAAATGCTTCTTCTTGGTTCAGGAGATTTTTATAATCGGTATACTCTGATCTTAATGCTGCTTCTAGGGTTAAAATTTAAAGCTTTTCAAAAAATATAAAAAATATCTTCAACAATATCTAGAGAGCTTTTAAGGTGACAAGAGATTTTTTCATTCTAACAGCTATCTTAGCCTGCAATTGATTAGTTCTGGTTTTCAGACTCCAGTGAAGAGAAAAATATAAAATGAATCTTCTGATTCAGAGTAAAGAAAAGAGTACATGGACATAGTATATGCTAACTCTGATTCACTGCTATAAATTATAGCAATGACCAGTAGAAGAACCTTTTCCAACTGTAGAATACGGTTTTGGTACAACGTGATTTTATTTAGAATTTAGTCAACAGTATATAGTCCTCCTAGGGAAGTTTTTTTTCCTGTTTTTTTCCTTACCCTTTAAAGAAGAAGGACTGTGTCTTAATGATTTTGTAATTGTGTGATGGCGCTAAGAGCCCTGTTATGACAAAAGAATAGAACTGTTACTAGGAGTATAGAATGACTTGTCAAAAGATTGATTTTCAGCATATTTAATAGATTTCTTGACTGAAATCCTGACTGATACTGGTCCTATCAAATTACTAATGTAACCTAGTTGGTATCTGGGTGTGTTACACAGACTGTGAGGCAAAAAAAATATAACAAAAGGATGCCTATAAGAAAGTAATACTACTACATCTTACCTTCCCTGGAAAAAAAAAATACTGTTTTGCAAAATATATATGGTGACATACACAGTGCATAGCTTTCCCAGATACCTCTCACATGTTCAGTATAGACAGAGGACAAGGTGATCATCTTGATAATTCTGTCTTCTCCACATCTCCGCATTGTGACAATTTGGGATGGCCTTAAGAAACTCCATGGAGTTAGTAGGATGTGACATTGTACAATTATTTGTTTCTAAACATTTTATAAAATCTAGAATTCTATGAGGCACATTTCGATTGCCTACTGTGTAGGGATAGTCATGGATAGTAATTACACTGACCTGCTCTGTTGAACTGAGTATCTGCTAGTGGAAATAGTATCTAAGTACCATACCCAGTACTTTTATGGTATTGTCTTGCCATATAATCCTGTTAGAAAATTAAGTAGGTAGATTTAAAAGATGCCCAAACACCATGGCTGCTTTGTGCATTTTCAGAAAAACTTCTTTAGAACTCTATTTTTATCTGTATTAAATTCTGCTGTATTTTTCCACTGGAACATTGCTTGCCAGTTGGTTACTACCACAGATTTGATAGAACCATCAATCAGAAACACTGTAAAAAGGGAAAATAAAAAGCAAACGAAACAACACAGCAGAACTGGCTGTGAACAAAACCTATGGCCTTTTTTGTACTGTGGAAAGGACACCTATCACAATGCCCTCATTTGTTTGGATGCAACTGAGCTTCAAAAGGGCAAGACAGGTGTGCTGTTTTCAGGAATGTTAATTTATTATGTGACACAGTTCATAAACCAGCGGCTAAATGTGAGAACAGAATGCATTTTGGGGCCAGCTCAGTGTATCTTTCCTTTCTATAGAAATGAAAATATTTCATAATTTTTTTCATATTATTAACCTTCCATACTTGAGATGCTGTGGCATCACAGCAGAGCAGAAAGCCTTCTCTGAGAGGCGTGCCAGGATGCTGTCTGCTTGGCTGGGATGGCTCAGCACTTCAAAAACCTGGACAGATGGGGTGCTATCTCATGAGAGGTAGCATTCTGCTGGGCTTCAAAGGAGCTAAAGAGTTGAAGGTGGGGCACTGTATCCAGTTGACATACCAGTTCTGCTGCTCGCTTGTGTTGCAGCAAATGAGAAGATGATGGCACAACAACAACAGAAAAAAAAAAAAAAGGAAACAAAAAAGCAGAAAGAAAAAGATAAGTATGCCTCTTGTGTGCTGTCTCTCAAATCTTTACATACACAATTTTTAGGGGTAAGAAGTCTTTGAATATACCTTTACTTCTTCCATTAGCCTACTTTCTCTGACTGGTCCTACACTTTCTTCATGTAAATGTCTAAACCAGTACAGAAAGAGCTTTCTCAGTCCTTTGAATACGTGAGAATCTCTTCCATTTTTGTGGTTTTGTTACTATTCCTAAAAAGATCCTAATGTACTTTCCTGTTTCTGCAGCCTTTATTGAAACCTGAGCTGTGCTTCCTATGCTTAGTTCTTCCTTTCTGTGCTCTTCACCAGCAGAGCGAATTATCCTCTTTTTAAAACATTTGTATAGAAACAAACCAGCTGCATACAAATGGCTCTGCAGTGACGTACCTTCTTCTTACAAACAACATAAGGCAGCCAAATTTCTACAAGACATCAAAGAGGTAGGTTACGTGGGTAAAGGTGCACAGTGGAGGCAGAGCAGCTGCTCGAGAGTCTTTTGAACTTTCATTTACTACCTCCTCCTCCACAAGCACAGCATCATGGCAGCAGTTTTTCACAGCCAGCAGGGATTGCTGCCTTTCCCAAACTGTTACCAGTTCTCTGGTGTAAAACCTCTGGCATATGCTTGTGCTGTGTAATCCCAATTGAGCATAGCTAGGGATTAGGCAGGTTAAAGTACTGCGTGTTGAGGACTGAGTGTTGAGGACTCAGCAAGTTGAGGACTTGCTTACCCAGTGAGGTCACTGGAAGTGGGTAACGTTCCTATACATGGGAAGGGCTCACTATCCATTTGCTTAGCAAAAAGCAATCAGTTCCATTCATACCCTGGTATAATAGTTCTGAGCTGTCCGAAGGAAGTGGTATTAAAAAATACCACTTTATATTTTAAAAAGGTATTTCATTTTCTTGCCCTAGTTTCAAGTTGGAAAAAAATAATTTGAAAGCTGTTTGTTCTTTCCTGAGGAACTTGTGCCTTCAGCACAGTCCAGTGGCCCAATGCTGACGTGGGGCTGTGTGCGCAGCTGATTGTGACTGGAAATGAAGATGACTCTTTGTCTCTTCTGTCATGTTGAATTCTAGGACTGGCATTTACGAAGCCCTTTTGAATGAGTAGCTTCAAATTGATCCAGTTTGTTGGAAAGCTTGAGGCCCACTGAATTGAAAAATAGCATTTGGATTGGGAAAAAAAAAATGATAGATTTCAAGTCACTATGCAAGCTTTGTGAGACTGGATTTTGCATTGCAGCAGTCATTTAGAGTGTGTAACTGCTTGTTTCAGCATTCTTTTAATTTAGTGACTTTTCCCCCACTAGACTTAGAACAGAAAAGTATTTCTTTATGGGTGTGTATGCACATCTCTGTGTGTGCGTGTACGTAACAGCTATAGATAACAAAAAATTATTTGAACTCACTCCTAATGTTTAGGGTTAAAAACCATTTCAGTGTATTTTCTGGGCATGTTGCAATTGGGAATACCATGTGTTATATATAGCTTTATGCAGATCTGTGGAAGTTGCAATATGTGGTTGAAATCCATGGTTATAAACCTAAATTCTTATAATCCTGTAAGTTTTGTGGACAATCAATTCCTGTGGATCACCAATTTATTAAGACTTTATTAATTTATCGGCTATTAATAAATACACGAACTGTTAATTGTGTCACGTGAACACACAATAGGATTATTTAATTTCTAAGCTTTACTCTTTTTCTTTTCAGGAGATCTTATGACTAGAATCTTGTAGATTTTTTTCTAATAGTAACATCATGAATCAGCAATTAGCCTTCTGTTTGCAGGAAAGCTTCAAGCTGTGCACTTCAAAATTAAATGTGGAAGTTTTTAGTAAGGTTGCATGATGCATTTATTCTCTGTTTTGAAAACAATCTAAATATGACAAGGACAGTTAAGGTTTACTGCTTAAACATTGATTTAAAGTGCGGATTTCCACGCATTGTCCATTTCTCTAGATCTTGTTGATTTTGATTAGAGGTTAAGAAGAGGATTCGGAAAATTCCATTCTTCAAATGTCACAGCACTGATCACAGCCACACACCTAAACATTTATTGTCCACCTTCCCTTTTTGTCTGTTCTCCCTCCCTGACAAAGGTTGCTTTTGGGAGAGCTTGTACCACGTTAAGGGTTTGTAAGAAGTTTTCCCAGGCCAACCAGTGGGCAGTTCACAGGCTAGTGAACAATGTGACCCTGCGGATATGTGTGTGCCAGAGTTGAAGGCTGTGACCTGCTGCTGTTCAGATTACTAGGACAAAGATAGCCATCAGGACCAGGATTAGCAATTTAGTTAGAACAACATGTAAAATTCATACACTGTCATTTACTGAACAGAACCTATATCATTATGCATCTATTATGTCAAAGCTAAAGGAAAAGGGAAGTCAAGTAGTATTTGTGTAAACAATATAATTAGAATTCTATGACTTTTGGGGTGTCACATCATAATCTGCTGGTTTTATAATTTGCATGAGTTGCCTATGTTTAATCACAGGAACACGCTCCAGGGTAAAATGCTCTCATGGAAAACAGTAACAATTTGGCTGTGTCATGTTTTATATTTTAACATAATAAAAACTGTATACTCGTAGGAAGTTTGTAGACATTTACATGAAAACCAAGGATGTCAACCATCACAATAAGTAATGCTAGCAAGAATAATATTAGAATAAAATTCCCTGTTTGAAGATTTAAACTAATTCCTCAGTATTAAAAATTAGGATGAAAAATATGATAGGAAAGAGGTGACCTCAAAGATGCCTAATTGCTACAATGGGTTTAGACTGCATGGTAGTGGTAACAGCTGGAAACAAGACACTGGATTTCAATGAAACATTCATTTGCCTGAATTTTTTTTTATCAGTTGCTGCATTCCGGGATTGAGCTATTTCTTTTTTCCAAGGTCAGTAAGTTTTATAGTCTACAGACAGGCATCCTAGGCAACTGTTAAATACCAAAGCCATTCAGACTTCCAGCTGCTAATAGCTGGTGAAGCTTTTGTCTGTCCTGTGACAGTAGAGTGACACTTGGTCCAGAGTGATGCCTGTGCAGAAGGGGGACCCGCAGTAGGACTATGGGGAAGAAAATGCAATAGTTTCTTCAAAGTGGTAGTTTTTTATGGTTGCAGAAGGCATATTCTGACAAAGAAGGTAACTGCAGTTGCTTACACTTTTTGCATTTATAGATGCAATGTGCCTGGGAAGCTGATCAAAGTAGTGACTTGCAATCTTGAGCTTAGTTTATGGAAAAACTTAGAATTGACATTTGGTGGGTACACGTAAATAGAATAATTTGCTCCTAAGAAAAAGTGTCATACTTAAAATTTGATATTTTTCTTTTCAAAATTAAAGAAGCCTTTGGCATAAAATATATGCAGGGTCACATTTCACCCATAACCTGTTTTTTTTTTTTTTCCTTTTTCAAACCTGTACCTAGTTACACTGTAATATTTGCAGTCTCTCTAGATTGTCAACATCATTGTATAATAACCAACTTATTATAGAAAGCAGCAAATGCCATGCTGCCAATCACTTGTCCATCACACTAACAGGTGCACTGCCATTGTCAGTGTCAGGCTGGATACTGGGGATCAGTTAGACAGGCAGAGTAATTTACTCATCTTGTAGTGGCAGAAGGGGACACCTTATCAAGGAAAAAAGAGAAGTGGCTTCCCTTGGTGCATTTGGTATGTGGCTATATGACTTGGATTTATGGTCTCTGTGTAGAAACTGATTTACAGACTAAATTTTACTCTAAAGGAGGGGGGAAGGAAGTTCTTTATGCAAGAATATTTTGTTTTCCTTTCTCTTCACCTTATCCACTGACATTCTCACCCTCTCCCCTTCCTCCCCATCCTGAACCTTTTGCTATTGTCAGCTAAAGGCTGCTAGATGCTAAATCCTCAAAAGATCTATCAGTCTGTAGGAGTAAAAAACAGACAAGAAACCCAAATGAAACTTCTACAAGAACTAGCAATTCTGTGCATTTAAATATTTCCGACTGCCATTTTTTTGGTAGTGTTTGGAAGAGAGATGAACAGAGCATGCTTTACCATTTCATCTGAAGGAGAATAAATGTAGGAGTTATTATAACAGTACTGATGCCAGTCTTCACTGGACCTAAGCTCTGTACCCATGACAGCTGCTGGTAATACTTAGAAAGTTCCTAGGGGCAGCAGAGAAAGAAGTTGCTTTATTTACCTGTCTTTCTCTGTTACTATCAGCGAGCTATACAAATTTTCCAGTGTCATCCGTGACCTGCTGACTGGAACTTTAAACAGGAGAGCTAAGCCTAGCGTGTTTGTACTTGTAGCTTCTGACTGAAAACATCTGTGGTCAGGTACAACCAGTAATTGCCTGGGCCAGTAAATACAGCTATTGCTTATAACAGGGATCTATAAGTCTTCAAAGTCAGAATGGTAGAGGCGGCCTCGGACTAAACAGTGGGAAGGAAGAATTCATGGTAATGGTTTTGAAACCTCACTTTTATTGCAGCACAGAGATCAGTGTCTGGTTGGTAGACGGGATACACTGGAAGTTAATTCTAATTTATTCACACAGGCATTGCTAGGAGTACACATGAGAAAATTTGGAAGTTAAAAAAGCTTTAGCTTGATAAAGTGTCAATTTTCTTTAGGATACTGCTAACCCCTGGGTTGACGGGGGGATTTGTGGGGCATTGCCTGCCTTCTTTAGCAAATGGCTCCCATAATCTCTAGTTCCATCATCTGGATATGTAGTTCAGCAATTCCTGTAAACAGCAGAGCTTTTCTCTTCTTCTCTTCTCTCTCTGCCTACCAAAATGTAATGGACAGTGCTAAAACTTCAGACAGCCTTGGGCATAGTATCACATTATACCTAATCTGATGCAATTACAGGCTGCTGCCAACAAGCATGCTCCCAGCCCTTATGCCCTTGTGCTTCCTGTTGCTTATCTTGTACCCCTTAAAAGGGAAAAAAAGAAGGGTTTTTTTGCACTAATCAGTAAGAACCAACTATCTCCTGGCTGCAGGACTGCTGGGAGATGAGGTGGACTAGGATTATCTTTTTTGGTGGCAGCCAGCAATTAGGTAGAGAGTGAAACTGCACCTGTTCAGTCCTTTCCTGTTCTATATGTGACCCTCATGGATAGGCACCCAAACCTTCCCTCTCTTTCCTTTGCTATTATTCCTCATAAAGAGTCACAAGCTCATGAGTTAACTTTTGTGATGAGATTTTTTTGACAGCACTGTAATGTTGTCTCTGTTTAAGTAGTATGATGTTTACTGTTATTAAAAAGCACTATCTCACCTGAACTTTCTATTTCCCAAATAGAATGTAACCCCAAAGCCTGTGACTGTAACAGGGATTTTCTTTTTCATTTTTCTTTTTGATGTCAATGGTTGAGAACCATTGGCAAGTTTGAAGGATTTGATGCAGAGCATTTTCTTTTAGGTTACTATTTTTAAATTCAAGTTGCTAAATAGGAAAAGCATATTAGGTTATTTTGCATCCATGGAAAAAATAATAAAAAAAAAAAAGCCAAACAATGTTGAAAATAGGTCTTTATACTGGACACTTAAAAGAAACATTTTGTTTTCTCTTAAATCCATTCCATATTTCAAGTTGATATTCTTGCACCATATGTAGAAAATTGGGCTCTGAAACCACAGATCAAGGCCAGGTCCAGGAAATTAGCCTGAGGCTTCAGCTCCACGAAGCCCCAGGGCTGGATGCACCTCTCAACTGGTCACATTCTGACTCTGCAAATAATGCAAGGCCTTCATTTTCCTGGCTTTCCCCCTCTTTAACCCCTTTCTTCCTACAGAAAGGAGTGTGGGTGCACATCCTAATTGGCTGTTAATCGGTATGATAATTTGTTAAATCAGGCCTTTAAGGCATACTTAAATGCATATGGCCACAAAATTTCTATCATCAGTGAAACTTTTCTCTGTGCATCAAAAACCCAGGTGAACCCAGCTCCAGGTGGTTTGCACAATAGAGCTGCCTCTAAGGAACTGAAATTCAGTAGAACACAAGCCTTTGAAACAGGAGAAACTTGGTTTTAGTTAAATGCCATTTTGGTGAAATACATGTTTTAGGAAATGCCAATGCCACTTCTGTTTGAGAAAGTCTTTGACACCTAATAAGTGAAACACTAAGAAGACACTGTAAATAGATCAGGACATACATTTATTGCTATTTATTCATAATAAAATGTTCAAGAACAAAATGACTACAAATATTTAATTAGATGAGAAACCTCTGCAATGACATGGACTGAACATTTAGATTTAGAGTCCCCTACACATATTTTTCTTTCTTGAATGGAGATTGCAAAGATTAGTTCAGTTATCCCAGCTATATTGACTTTCTTTTCATTTTCAGAGGTACTTTTAAAGGTAAATTATGCTGTTCACTGACAATAAGCATGCTAGTGTTCTTTGCAGCTTGTGGTTCTCTCTGCAAATGAAAATTGTCTCTAAAGCTGTCAGTCCAGCTCTTTGCATGACAGCTAAATTCCCCTTTTCTCTCTCACTCTTACAGTTCAGTTTCTCAAAAAAACCCACACCACACCACCTCTCTTTCAGTACCTTTAAAATATTTCTTCTGTTTCTGCTATGTAGTACAATCTAAAAGGAACACAGCCTTTCACCAGTTCTGATATTATGGTTTCCCACCCAGTGATACAATTTTTTCTGAACTATAACCAATGCTTTCAGATCTGGTGTGTAAAGCTAAGTGTCTGTGCCCATAGTGAATTGAATAAAAATTGCAGTTAAATGTACCCCATATGGATTTGGGAGATGAGCCGTTAAGTGTCAGGTCTGAAAATGTTGGTCTGTGGGTCTGTGTGTTCTATAGCAATGAAGGGGAGAAGGGAAGGATAATATTAAGGGAAAATAGAGGGGACTTTTTTTCTTTTTTTTTTTTTTTTTTTTTTTTTTTTTTATCAGAGTACGTTTGTGATGCTGCCATCAAAGTGTGCATGCTGGAAGCAACCTGTTAGAAAAATGGCATTCTTTAACTATGTGCTGCTGCTTCAGTAGCAAAGCTACACCGTAAAATGCTAGGAAGTTCTTCATCACCGGCTTGCTTTTATGTGTTCATAAAAGCTCTAAGAAAAGCTTCATTTTTTGAGCTCTGTACATGTTGCGGGATTCAGGTAGTGCTTACGCTAGTTCAGAGCAGCTGTGTACAGTGTGACGTGTTCAGGCACTGCTTTGTGTGTGTTTTTTGTTTAGTTTGTTTGACAGAGCAGTGAACAGAGGCGCCACATTTCAAAGGCTTTCTGCTTTAAAGAGTGAATACCTTTTTTGCTGCCTGGAAATTTATATTCATAAATCCTGTTGGCATGATAGGGAAAGTAAAACACTTAGGATATCTAACTGTCCTGATGAAGATATACAGACCTCCTAAAAACTTGATCTGCTGCTTAGAGTACAGAAGACTGAATTTTTGCATATATAGCTAAAATTGTTACAAGATTGAAGCCCCAGAGGCCAGCTCCAGAGAGGAACCGTGTGCTCAGCTCCTATATGTGTGGTGGCTCATTTTTCAACAATTTTTTCAACAACTTGCCATTTTAATGTTATCACATAAAGGCACAGGGGATTTCTCATCTGTTGTTCCTCTGTTGTTAACTTGAGATGCCACATGAGCAACTGCATGTGGAAAAATGCTTTCCTTTTTTTGGTCTTTTTTTTTTTAAAAGCTCAGCTCCTTTGTCTTAGAGTATATTTTAAAAGAGATGTCTTGGTTTAAGTTTTTTGGGGGAATGCTTGTATTGCTGCCAGTTTACATGTCCCACTGGGAGCCACTGTGGAGCAGGGATTACCTCGAATAGGTTTTACCAGATTAAACACACCACCAAAAAAAGCTTGTCTTTATTTTTTCTTCCTCTCTCTACAAATAACACGATAGATAGAAAGGGATGAATTATAATTTAGTATGTCAACCATAACCAGCCTGTGTCTCAGGAGGGTATTTTTTTCCCAACTTTACTAACATATGAATAGGATATCATCTGAAACTTGTAGAGATAATAGCAAATATGTATATGATATCAAGCTTGTAAGAACATGTAACTTTTGCTAAATTTCTACACTGTTGCTACATTGTAATTTTACATTTTCATTCTCAGTCAAATGTTCTCTTTTGTTTTGCCTCTGCTTTCTGGGACTGAAAATCATTTCAGTTTTGAAGCAGAGTAAACTGACACAAACCAGTTATACTAAACAAGATCTTTGCTAAATAACAAATTTTGCTTGCTTTTACACTGAAGGAAATATACTTTCTTTTTATTTCATCAGGAAATAAAGAGTAAAAGCTTATATCTGCATGCGTGGGCCATGGTTCTGTAGATGAAGTTGTGATTTTTGTTCATTTGTTTCCAAGGGCTATTGACGTCAGTTGATGTTTTTGCATTAAAGTTGATCATTGAGTTTCAAGGCTCAGAAAACGCTGTGCCTCTGTACTTAGAGCCCACACTTTACCCAGTGTAGAGGAGTGAAATCCACATGGTCTGACATGGTGTACAGCCACAGATCCCGGCCAAGTTTCTAATGCTAATTGTTCTGTGTGAATAAAGCAAGAAGCCGCAGAACATCCTTGAAATTCTACTTGGAGACTAAAAGTAAAATTCTGTTTGAAAGATAAGCCACATGCAAAAGATTTTATCTTGTTAAATTGTTGCCTCACATCCTGTCTGTGTATAACTGCAGGCATTTTCCCACATCATAATAATCCCTTCACTATTCTAGCCTGTTAGAATCTGCAATCACTGTTTCACATTTGTCTCCAAACAAAATCTCTTATTCCGTACCTCCAGGTAGTAGAGGTGTGGTGATGCAGCTTACTTCACTGAGGTGTGATTGTATATTAATTATACAGTATAAATTCATATTGTTGAAGTCACTGTATAGGAATACTTCCATTTTTCCACTAAGTTAATCAAGGATGGGTACATCTTTTGTTTCTTCTACAAGCTTTATGAACAAATTATTAAAAAAAAATAATTCCTAAGCCTTTCAGGAAACAAATGCATGTCATTCAATAACAGAAATACTTCCTGCTTCTAAAGAAGTAAAATGTTTAAAGTGTATACTTAAGGTCTAGTTATAGATTGTCACAAAATTTTTGCAAGGGAAAAGCGATCACTTAATGCTTTCCAATTGTGACTTACTATAACAAGTGCCCAGCAAACACTATCAGTTCCTCTCAACCTTTGTATTTGTACAATCCATGTATTTTATAAGTACATTTTTTATGCTATTCTTGGTGATATTGTATATTGTAAGAACAAGTGAAAGCATGATTGCTAGTTATGACTAAATTCAGGAAAAAGAGAAAACCGGTTAAATTTTTCCTTAACTTGGACTAAGTTTCTGAAAATTTTGGTTTTAAAAAAGTTCCTTCATGTTATTTGAAAACTAAATGAACCTCTATATCAGTATAATTTATTGCAGATGAATGATAATGGGGTTAATGCTCATACACAGAAAGCATGACACTGTAAATTGTGTCATTTTTGAAATGCAGTTGCATATTTATTCTTTTTGGTGTTTTCCCTATTAAATGTATTTAGTTTGTAAGTTCAAAAAATCATTTTTTCTGACTGCCAGCTGTTCAAACTGAATTTGAGATCTCAAATCTGTCTCTCATCTCTTACCCACAGAAAAGAGCTTACTTATTGAAACTTAGATACCAGTCCTTTTTGGTGATGGATGAGGCAGAATAGGACCTGGCTTATTCTTCCATGTGGTACTGGAGCAACATTAAAACTGCATTGCAACTAATTATGAATACTTTGCTAGGTGAGGAAACAGATGCAAATCTGTAAATAGAAGCTGTTATGTGGACTGAAAGTATGTCATTTTCACATCTTACTTTTTTTCTGTGCTTACCGAAGCAGGTTAGAATAAGTGCAGATGTCATTATCTTTCCTTTATAAGGAGAGAAAATACAGCTGAGAGGTTGGAAACTGGGTTATCCAAAGCCACAAGGTCTTTTCATAGTCTAATGTATATCACTTTAAGACTGATTTTCTTATCTCCATGGCTAGTAATAATCAAATATTTTAACTTCCTGAGCATTACGAGATAGCACAACTGTAAATTGAAGGGCTGTCAAACGATACTTGCTTGTCTGGAAAGCGTATCTTTAAACTCTTCTTTTATGCACACTGGGGTCTTTTCTATTACTTTCCATTCCTTGTTAGTTTTCCCCCAAAACAGAAACCATGGATATCTCAATCTCTTTCACCTGCCTTCACTAGAGAATCCAAAGCCTCCAGGTCTAAGTATGACCAGAATTATGGAACTGTGTAATCTTAACCAGCTGGTGCAGTGTCCATCATGTTTGTAGCTCCTTTTCTCCCTGCCACCTATCTTCTTTTTGATGTAATATGATTAGGCCATTATTTGAGTCAGTAAAACATAACATTTAAAACAAAACTTTCAGTCCACACTTTTGCTAAATATTTTGCTTGGCAGAAGCTTCATTACACAATAAATGAGTCTTTTGGAAACAGCCAACTGCTTCGTATAAAACAAGCTCCTGTTCCTTTATTGCTTTCAGGGGAGAACAATGAAAATTCACTGTTACTGGCCACATCAACCTGAATGAAAGCCAAATAGGAAAATTGAAAATGATTGTCAAGTTCATCATATCTAATACAATAGAGGCAAATTAGAGTTATCTGCAGCAGCAGAAGTAGCAGCAGATTGCATTATAAATCATCATATCATTGACAGTCAATTACATTCAAAACTTTTCAAGCATGAGGCAGCAGCAGTGTTTATCTACTAACAAACTTGTGCAAGCCAGAAAATACAGTGAGGGTGCATGAGGAGAATTTCTGGGGGGTCTGAAGGATTTGCATTAAAATTCAGAACTTCAGCAGAAATATATTGCATGAAAGGTAGCAAGGATGAGGCCTGGTTTGTTGCAAAATTAAATCTTTAATATATAACCTATATATTTAAAGCCATTCTGCCTTTCTTCCTCCACTGCAGTAATCCCACTGCAGTGCCTGCTGTCTGGGAGAACCCTCCAGTAATGTCAACTTCTCACCAGTCTTCTCTGCTTCGTTACTACTTCTGCTTTCACAATACTTCTAGCTCCCTTCTGAGTTTCCAGCATCTGCC
Organism: Scolopax mira; assembly: GCA_004320125.1. Classification (NCBI taxonomy): domain Eukaryota; kingdom Metazoa; phylum Chordata; class Aves; order Charadriiformes; family Scolopacidae; genus Scolopax; species Scolopax mira. The sequence goes on from BJBW01007897.1 coordinate 29,464, forward strand.
CCATTCTCTTGTTCTTTTGTTTCCTTGTTTTTTTGTTTTCAATATGGAGTACATTTGTAGTTTGTCTCCTTCAGGAATGAAGTGCTTTCTCTAAGTTATTCAAAATAAGTAACCTTGCATTTTGGGGAATCAGTGACTCATGTAATGGATAATGTGTTTTTAATTAAATAAATTCTAATCAAATGCATTGTATTAAATATTAATATAAGTTGAGAGAAAAGTCTTGACACTATTTTACCAGTCACTTTATTGTACAAACTCTGAGAATTAGACTGAACCCTCAGAATTAAATGCAATTATTTCTCTATCGGAAGTTACAATGGTTGTACTTTCTGGCTGTTCCTGTCGGCACCAGGAAAAGAACAGAGCAGGAGCAAAAGCTTCAGGCCCTGAGAGGAGGGTTTATGATTTTGCTGAAGTGCAAAAGAAGGGGAAAGTGCTCCATATGATTGTCCATCTGCTTTTTTGATACTACTGAAGCAGTAAGAGTGTAATGCAGGGTTAGTATTGATTTTATATCCACATGCCTGTATGGGGTGGGAGAGACTCTTGAGTTTTGGGGAGAAGGTCTTAAGTTTATGTTTATTTTTTTCTAATTGAATCTGGGTAAATGTACAGAGACTCTCTTTTAGGATCAGGTCTCTTCATATTTTGGAATGACTTGAGAAAACTGTCATGCAATAGAGCAATGAATTGCTCTACATCAAATCAGGTAAAGAGTTAAAGTTGAGATCTCTGCTGATATTTTGCAGATAAGTAATTTATTGTTGATAAGAAATAAGAGACTTCAGGTCTGAGGTCTTCCTCCTTTTGTGCTCTGAGTGCCACTGTCTCCATCCCATCTCAGTTAGCTGACTCCAATTACACTTCATGGTGACATCCTGTGATTCATTCTCAATTCCAGTCCTAAACCACTGAGTAATTTTTGTCATTTACCACTCAGCCCTCAGTGTATCTGAAATAAGAGGAAAATGGAGGTGAAAAGGCTCTACAGAGGGATCTAGACAAGCTGGATTGATCAGCTGAGGCCAATGAGATGGGGATGAGAGGGATGAGGTTCAACAAGGCCAGGTCCTGCACTTGTGTCAAAACAACCCCATGCAACTGTACAGACTGGGGGAAGAGTAGCTGGAAAGAAGGACGGTGGAAAAGGACCTGGGCGTGCTGGTCAGCAGCCGGCTGAGTATGAGCCAGCAGTGTGCCCAGGTGGCCAAGAAGGCCAATAGCATCCTGGCCTGTATCAGAAATTGTGTGGCCAGCACGACTCAGGAAATGATTGTTCCCCTGTACTCAGCACTGGCGAGGCCCCACCTCAGGTACTGTGTTCAGTTTTGGGCCCCTCACTACAAAAATACATAGAGGTGCTGGAGCATGTCCAAAGAAGAGCAATGAAGCTGGTCAAGGGTCCAGAGCACAAGTCTTATGAGGAGCAGCTGAGAGAGCTGTGGTTGTTTAGCCTGGAAAAAAAGGAGGCTGAGGAAAGACCTTATTGTTCTCTACAACTACCTGAAAGGAGTTCGTAGCGAGGTGGGTGATAGGACAAGAGTAAACACCCTCAAGTTGCAGGGAGAGGGAGTTATAGGGGGCTACCAGGGGAGGTTTAGATACTGGATATTAGGAAAAAATTCTTCACTGAATTGATTGTCAAGCACTGGAGCAGGTTGCCCAGGGAGGTGGTTGAAGCACCACCCCAGAGGGCATTCAAAAGACAGGTAGACGTGGTGCTTAAGGATATGGTTTAGTGGTGGACTTGGCAGTGCTAAGTTGATGGTTGGACTCAATGATCTTAAGAGTCTTTTCCAACTTAAACAATTCTATGATCCTATGTTTTTAAGAGTCAGTTTGTTACAATTCCACACACCTCTCCTGAATTTTAGTCTAGTCACATCTGAGAACTGCCCTGTGGGTCTCTCTAAAATTAAGTAGCCAGCTGAAGTGCTAAACCTAGCACTTCTCTGATACTTAATAGGAAAATAGAGGTAACAGCAGAAGATACTAGATTGGTTAAATCATGCTGACAATCTATAACACAAACTGAGTTAATATAGGCACAAAAGTTAGTTGCCTGAAGATAGGTAGGATGAATGTATAAGTCTAAGATCAGAATGAACACAAACAGAAATTATTACACTGACATTATTTTAAAGTGCTAATAAATTAGCTGAACACGTAGAAAAGAAGACTTGTTCATAATGGTGAGACCAAAAGCGTGTCTGCAATTTTACATGCCTGGAAACAATAAAAAAGTCTCTTAGCTAATCTGTATCAAGGAAGTTATGAATAAAAATATAAATACTTTGGGTAGAATTCAGATGTCTGAACGTAGTTGTCCCATGCAGTTGGGGATGCTCTGGAACAGCCCAAGTATGCTGCTCTTCTGGAAGGGTGTAGTTGATTTAATAGTCCTATATTCTATCTACCGGTCTTTGGAGTGTTGTCACATTATGAAATCCCAACTACAGCAGTTGCTGCTTTGGTTTTAGTAGATCATTCATTGATTCTGGGCTGAAACCTGAATTTCTGTGGTTCACCAAAGTTTAGCATATTTTCAACGATTTTCAGTTTTACCATGTCTTTCATACCATTCTGACTGTAAATCATATTTTTATTTATCCGTTTCCTTTTCTTCTTTTAGCTTTTTATGAAACACTCTTGTACGCACTACTAAAACAGTGAATGTTAAATTTAGTATCTAAGTAGTTTTGTAGAGGATTATGTTCCATATCCTTACCATATTAGGACACTGTGGTGTTTGGCTTGCTTGTTTGCTTTTGATGCTTCTTGATATCTGGGGTATGACAAAAAAGCTTTTCTATATTCCTGTTCTGAAATTGTTTAGGCTTACATTATCCAGTAGCCATAAATAAACCCTGTTGACCCAGGTTATTTTACATTTGTTTTTACACATTTCACATACTGAGTTCTGTTGTGTGCTTTATTCCAAAGAAATAGGTCAGAGTTAGTAAATCTGTGGGTGATATTCTGAGAATGAGTTAAGCCATAAGGGCTTGGTTATATTTACAAACAAAAATTTCAATAACTATCTTGAATAAAATACTAGATTTTAAATTATGTTTTTGATTACTTTAAATTGAATGTTATTACCATTGTGTTAGCATAAATATGAGAGCAAACTTGTGATATGAACATCAGTTTTAAAACTATTGAAATCACATTTTGTTTCTTTTCATTTTTAGTCAACTATTCAACTTCATTATTTTTTTTGAACAGTTTTTCAATGATTTTCTTTTTAGCTATGCTCATAAAAAATAAATTAAGTCTTCATTTTTTCACCTGTGCTGAGCTACATGATCCTGCTAGTATTGATGGAAATTAGTAGGATGCCTGTCTTGCTTAATGCTGTGTTTGATATTTATTTTAAAGATTGGAATTGGTTTGGGAAACAAATTTTTCTGCTTACTAGCTTTAAATGTTTGGTTTCATTTAATGTTCTGAACAGACACAGAAAGGGCTTTTACAAAGCTGTTCTGACATATTGTTAAGTAGTATTTAGCTTGTAGAAACTTATTTGATATTTTGTTCTTGCTCTCTTATTGCCAACGAATATTTGGGATTATGTTCAAACTATTGAATATGTCAAACCCTCAGAACCATCCCATTTCATATTAATACATCCTGAGTTTCAGCCTCATAATAAGACTTTGTATTGTAACAATCTTCCTACAGTAGCAGGCCCTTGATGACCATCCTAACTAAATGCAGCATGACCCAATTCCTGTCATTTTAAAATGACAGGTTTAAAAAAGGTCTTCTCTTTTGTAAAGTGATGCCATCTTTCTGGGTTCATTTTGGATTTCTTGGTGGATTGGAGTCATAGTGGGGTGGGGACAACTGTCTGTATTTTAACTGCTTCACATTGGGAAACATCTTATCTGTAAAAAGCCCAATTAGAAGCTATGGAAATGCATATGTTCTCAGAATTCTGTATAGACAACATGCATATTTTATGTAACACATTTGAGATTTGCACCTTCTTTCTATTATTTCATAGGAAGGAAAATGATGGATTGTCAAATCATGCTATAAGTTTTAATTTTTGATACAAAGAGAGAATATGTTTATACAAGGTCACTCAACTCCTGTAAGAAAGGTTATTAATGTGAGAAATTATTTGCTGAGGTAAACCGCCTCTGTTAGACAGCAAAATTCATCACTCCGGTCTTGTATAGGCATGTACAAAACACACTGTAAATGTTAAAAATTCAAGGGAATTAATGTTTTAGACAAAATATTTTCAGGCTATCCTAACAGTAATGCTGGGGATCGACGAGAACTGGTCTATGTCAACACAAATAGTTTCTCTGATGTGATTCAAGGCTTTGATTGCCAAATGTCAGGTTATGTGCTGACACGTGGTTGAGTGTGCAGTAACCCCACAGAATGTATTTGCCCTCCTCTTGTTTGCAAAGGAATAAGACCAATCTTGCAGGTAGTTTTGTGAAGTAACTAACAAGATGTAAATTGTGGCAAAGTGAAATTACACCTTATCAGACAGGTAGGTCTTAGGGAAAAAAGGAGGGTTTACCACCTTTGGATGAAGGGACAGGCAACTCGGAAGGAGAGAAAAAATTAGGAAGGCCAGCTGGAACTCAACCTGGCCATTAATATAAGGGACAACAAAATAGTTTTTTATAAATACTTCAACAAAAAGAGAGTCAGGGAGAATCTCCATCCCTTACTGGATACAGGGGGAAACATTGCGACCAAGGACGAGGAGAAAGCTGAGATATTTAATGCCTTCTTTGCCTCTGTCTTCAATAGTCAGACCAGCTACCCCCAGGCTGTTCAGACTCCTGGGCTGGAAGATATGGATGAAGAGCAGAACAACCCCTCCCATAATCCAGGAGGTAGTTAATGATTTGCTTATGTACCTGGACATGCATAAGTCTATGGGGCCGGATGGGATTCACCCAAAGGTTCTCAGGGAGCTGGCAGGAGAGCCTCTCTCCATTATCTATTAACAATCCAGGTCAACAGGAGAGGTACAAGGTGACCTGAAGGGTGGCCAATGTGACGCCCATCTACAAGAAGGTCCAGAAGGAGGATGCGGGAAAGTAAGCCTGACCTCAGTACTGGGAAAAATCATGGAGAGGATCATCCTGAGTGAGCTCTCACGGCAAGTGCAGGGCAGCCAAGAGATCAGGGCCAGCCAGCATAGGTTTATGAAAGGGAGGTCCTGCTTAACCAACTTGATCTCTTTCTATGACCATGTGATCTGCCTTCTCAATGCGGGGAAGGCTGTGGATGTTTTCTACCTGTCCTTACCTGGACTTTGGTAAGGCCTTTGACACCCTCCCCCACAGTCTTCTCCTGGGGAAGCTGGCAAATCATTGCATAGACAAGAATACTCTTCACTGGGTAAAAAACTGGCTGGATGGCCATGCCCAGAGACTTGTGATTAATAGGGTGAAATCTTGTTGGCCGGCCACCAGTGGTATCCCTCAGGGCTTGGTTCTGGGGCCAGTCTTGTTTATTGATTGTCTAGATAAGGGGATTGAGTGCACCCTCACTCAGATGCAGATGACACCAAACTAGATGGGAGTGTTGATCTGCTTGAGGGTCGGAAGGATCTACAGAGGGATCTGGGCAGACTGGATCAATGGGCCAAGGCTAATGGGATGAAGTTTAATAAGGCCAAGTGCTGGGTCCTGCATTTCAGTCACAATAACCCCAGGCAATGCTATAGGATTGAGGAAGAGTGGCTGGAAAGCTGCCTGGCAGAAAAGGACTTGGGGGTGTTGGTGGACAGCCAGCTTAACATAAGCCAGCAGTGTACCCATGTGGCCAAGAAGGCCAACAGCATCCTGGCCTGTATCAGGAATAGTATGGCCAGCAGTACTAGGGAAGTCATCATGCCTCTGTACTGCACTGGGGAGGCCTCACCTTGTGTACTGTGTTCATTTCTGGGCCCCCCACTACAGGAAGGCCATTGAGCTGCTGGAGCGTGTCCAGAGGAGAGCCACCAAGCTGGTGAGGAGCCTAGAGAACAAGTCATATGAGAAGAGGCTGAGGGAACTGGGCAAGTTTGTTTTGGAGAAGAGGAGGCTGAAGGGAGACCTCATTGCCCTCTACAACTACGTGAAAGAAGGTTGTAGAGAGGTGGGTGTTGGACTCTTCTTCCACGGGAATAATGAGAGGACCAGAGGAAATGGTCTAAAGTTGTGGCAGGGAAAGGTTTATATTAGATACTAGGAAGAATTACTTTACTGAGAGGGTGGTCAGGCACTGGAACAGCCTGCCCAGGGAGGTAGTGGAGTCACCATCCCTGGAGGTATTTAAGAAACATATAGACGTGGCACTTCAGGGCATGCTCTAATGCCAGAGATTGTTGATTTTTGGTCTGTCTGTGGGGTGTGTGGTGTGTGCGTGTTGGTTTGTGATTGGTTGGTGGGGTTTTTTTCTGTGGTTTTTTTTTTTTTGGTTGGTTGGTTTTTTGGGGGGTTTTTTGTGGTTGGACTCGATGATTTCAAAGGTCCCTTCCAACCATGAATATTCTGTGAAATTATATGCCTTCTAATAAGGCAAGATTTCTTTTATACTTAAGCTTTTTTTGTTGTTGTTTTCTTCAAATAAGTTTGCCTTCATAGTTTGTCTGGCACCCAAGTCAGTCTTCTGGAGTCCCCTTATATTAGTATTAATCTTGTTCTGGATATATAATCTCTGTAGTTTTAAGGAAAAGAATGTTGATTTTTGCCAGTTGCTAGCAAGTATTAAAAACTGTTTCCCAGGACTCCTGAATTCACATTGCAAGTGAAGCTTCTTCAAGATGGCAATCATAGAACAGAATGCTGTGTCTAGTTAGCAAATGTTTTTCCCTCTAGATAATACAGAACCATTATTTATACTAGTCATGTTTTTGAATCATCAGCCATTAGAACTTAAAGGGGAGAAGTTAATTCAGAAACACAGAAGGTTTCCTGAAAAAGTGCAAGTTTTTTGCAAATAGAAAGAGAGTTGTGAGATAGGGTGTGTAGTACTGTTTTGACCTTCTGAAGACCTGGCTTTATTAGTCTGAGCATGACAAAATTGTGTGTGTGACATTGTCCAACGCTCTAAGACTGAAATTTTGAACATGTTTGAACAACATGTTTGAATAAACATGTGGAGACTACATTTCACTCTTCTACCTTGCAGAGAGGAAGATGCATAGCAGTAGAATGAGGATAATGGGCTTTGACAAATTTAGGGAACAGCTAAGTAGGCTCCTTGAGGAAGGTCACCTGAGGTATATTCAGAAGTAGAGACATAAGCTCTGATAGAAATACTGCTACAAACTATTTTGAGAGGTTGCCAGTGCTGTTCTTTGCTTCTGTCTTCATGCACTGTCATATAGAATTATTTTACCAGATAAGTGGAACTGTCTTAATGAGTCTATAGGGTATGTGAGGAATGTGAGGACATAGGGTATATATATATACAAGGTACGTGCTGAAGTACGAATGCCTAAAAGAAAGACCTTAAAAAAATACTGAATAAAAGTAGAAACTAATGAATGGAGGCTTTCTCTGAATCTTCTACATTTTGAGAACTCATGGAGGTTGAGGGAGTCCTTTGGGATTAGAGGAATGTGAATATATTGTTGGCTTCAAAATAAAAAAAAAAAGAGAGAACCAGGGTGTTATAGACAGTCTGATGCAAATGCTTTGAGATAGTCTAGAGCAAGTTATTAATATCTACAAGAAGTTAGCTTAACTCTAGAAGGCTTTTGACATGGTAACAGTTATATAGAAATCTGCAGATATAACACACCTTGAGTTTAGTGCACTCGTTCATTCTGTTCATTTCATTCCACTGTCCCAAATGGAGTCCTGTTGGCAAACTTGGACTCCATTTAATCAGTATCATGTGATGTATAAGATTCAATCAGTTACTGTTAGTCTCCTGTCAAATTCAGAAGGCATGTCAACAGAGTCCTGTGTTTGTCTGTCCCGGACAGAGTATTTTTTTGAGTGTTTTCATTAATAATTTTGATGAAGCTTGTGAAGCCTTGTGAAGCTTGCAGATAAAATCAGGATTTTAATAAACTTCCCATGTGTGAGGAACTTGTTGGGGATCAGAATTCAAAATTTTGTAAAACACCTTTAAAGTAACAAGTTGATATTTGTTCAAGTTTTATGGGAAGTCTTACACTTGGAAAGGAGAATTTAAATGCACCAGGCTGAAAATATCTGGATAATCAGGTGATACTCGGTCAGAAATGAAACAGGAATGAACAATATGATCCTGTGAAATATATGAACAGAATTACTGTGTGCAAGGTGTGGAAAATAATTATTCAAGTCAGTGCTCCTGAGGTCATATCTAGTATGTTGTTTAGTTTTGGTCATTGTGCTTTAAGGGAGAGTTGAGGAAGGTAGAGAAAGTCCAAAAGAGAAGAGTAAGAATGATGAGGGGTTTTGAAGACATGACCTACAAAGAAATGTTGATAGAATTTGTTTTATTTAACCTAGACAAAAGAAGACTCAGAGAAAACATGAAGTCTCTGTTATGCAAAAATTTGTTGCAAACAGGACAATGATCAATTGCTTTTCTTGGCCACTGAATGAAAGAGAATAAAAAATTGGATTAATCTACAGATTAAGGTTAGGGTAAAAGACATAAAAGCTTATCAGGCAGTAAACCACTGGAATAAGTTGCCCACAGATATTTTATTTTCTGGAGTTTAGCTCAAGTTTGCTGAACGTCTGAGAAATGAGTCAAGTATAATTTCTTTTCTTCATTTTATGTAGTTGAAGTAGAGGTTCTGTGAGATTTTGTATTCATTAATATGAATCCATAAAATTGATATTTATCATACCATGTTTATTTTGCATTTTTGTGCCTCAGTTTCTTAGCCCCTTAAAATACAATGGTAATTTTTCTACATTTGGTAGTCATGGTATGAGTACAGGTATGTGAAATATTGAGATTGCTTGGATACTGTGACAATGGAAGCCATATACGTTTACACTGTAGAGTGATAGACAGCTACTCTATGAAGTCATTTTGAAAATGACATCTCTTTGTCTTGAGTTCTTGCTTTCTATTTCTGGGAGATCGGAAGATACAGTGGCTTCACAGAGTTGTAAAGGAAGTGTCTAACCTCAGTTGTGCCTCTTGGGACCACTTGGACAATTTTTGGAGAAGTATTATTTGCATATCTCCAATCAACTCTTTGGCAAGAATGGGAAAAGTTCCCAGCTGCCAGTTTTGACAGCCACAATTCTGGCAGCTGTTAGTCTTGAAGGGGAAAGAGGAAAAAAAAAAAGGAAAAATAATAGCATTGGTATTTTTGTAGAGCTTGGATGACATTTAATATTACCTGCTGCAAATAATAAAAATAAAAAGGCACGAATGAGAAGTAGAGAAAAGGGTTCCAACTCATGGAGCAGATAATAGTAATTTAGTATTTTAAAGCAACTCCATGACTATTTAATCTCTGAACAGTTCCACTTTAAGCTTTTTAAATTGAAGGTGGATATAAGAAATTACAGGCTGAAGGAATGGGGTTAAAAATAAATTCTCGAGTGGGCTGGCAAACAGCAGCTTCTTGGGCAAAAGTAGTTTAGCTAATGTCAGTTTTCTTTTCACAAGAAAAGGTCTGGTACTGCTAAGTATTTCTCAAAAGGGAGGTTACTTTAATATAAAAGAAAAATATATAATAATGATTATATAGAATAGTTTTGTAGGTGTTTGAAAGATTTAGTGAGGAAACTTTGTGAAAGTGAGATATATTTTATGTATTTTATTTGTACTTGCAATATTTTGAGTGCACTTCTAAGCAATAACACAGACTTTCTTTAACTTTTTGGATAAATGTGGTAATTTGAAGGAGAGATCATGATATGGTTTGGCACCGTTTGCTGGTTCTTTTAGTGGGACTTGTATTTTCATTCAGTAGGAGACTAGAGTCTTCTCAATGCAAAACTGATGTTATAAGAAATTTTGCTTGAGTAGGAACCACGTAATTTGACCTGGAGGCCACTCTTGTATTGAAGTATCATGGATTGTATTTATCTGTATTTGTCTTTTGTTTTTTGCTACATATATTATCATGATGCATTGCTATTATAATAACAAATAGCCTGTCAACACATTTACTGGACCGCAACCCTCTTGGGATAATCACTGAATTTTCATCAAGACTGCAATGATTAGTGTTTCTGATTATGATAATCAAATAACTAATTAGCTATCATGTTTCAGAAAGGACATAAAATTAAACATGTTTTCTGAATGCGTTAAGACTAAAGTTTTTAGCTACTTCCACTTTTTTTTTCAGAAAGCGTAAAACATATAGGAAGAAATAGAAGTTTCTAATTTTTACTGAAAAGGAGCCGAGTCTTTTCTCACTCTGTCCTACTATGTTCCTGTACTTATGTTCCTTCCCCCTACTTTTGAGCAGAGCTGAAATGGTAAAACTACTACTGGCCTGTGTAACACAAGATAATACTTTTTTTTTTTTTCTGGGGTTCGTATCTTTCTTTTCCCTTTTCTTTATATTTTGAGCCTTTTTTTGTAAATTTTCAGAAGCGTTAAAGTCTGATTAGACATCAGTGTGGAGGCAGAGAGGGATCTCATCTTCACAGATTGCCTCACAGCGGTGCTGCATTGTGGTGCTGAGATGGTGTTCTTCTCACCTTTATGTGTATTTTCTTTTTCTGTATTTGTTCCTGATGAAAACTGGTGGTATTGTTATGTTCAGGTTTCCTGCCTTCAGAAGTGACAACCTAATGAATTTCTGAGTTTTGTTTTTTAGAATTTTGTTTTGTTTAATGGTAATGACAGAGAAAGAAGGCAACACAAGGAACACTGGAGTTTGTTAAAGAATTCGTTACATGCAGTTCCAGTTCTTTACTCATTCCCCAAACTATTGTTGGATCCAGATACTTGTAACTGCATTGTTTTTCCACACTGTCCTTCATCTGGGCTCATTTTAAATGTCACAGAGAGAGGTGGTGACATTATGCTAATCTGTAATGGATTCCAGTGTTACATTGCCCCATTTCTTTGACCTCAGCAAAGAGCACTTGCTGAGAAGAACAGAGGATGATTACCTCCCCTCTGAGCACGAACTAGCTGCTATGGCTACATGACCTTGGATTTAAAGAATAAACTCTAAAATTGCTGTGCAGAGGTTGTACAGGTTTTGTGCCTAAAACAAAGAAAGGATTTCAAAGAGAATTTTTTCTCCTCTGAGGCTGAGTTTATAGATTCTTCCTCATACAATATATCTCTCATTCAGAAATTCCCGTGTCTAAGCTTGTGAGATCAGTTTTCAGTGAATGTGAAAAGAAGTGTGCCTCACATATATTTAGGATATGCTTTTATCAAGGTTTTATAAGAGAATTAGATGAAAGACTAAATATTGCAGTTTATTATGAGTTCATGGCTGGAGTTAGACTGTATCTGTATCAAGATAAGGATCTTGCCTGAAAGATTGCTGTGGTTTGATCCTCCTGCAGCCTAAATGCAGGAATTATTGAGCTTCTGACTACAAAAAGACTCTCAAAGCAGCCCCTGAAACTATATCAATTCTATACTGCTAGAATATAAAAAAATGGTGGCAGGATCAAAGGCATAGTTCAGCCATTACTGCTCCTTTTAAAAGAGAACTGAACAGGGTCATGTGGGAGGACCCTATGAATGGTGGAATTGAAGGAAGATTTCAATCTCCCTTTGAAAATTCACTGGCATTAATATGATTTTGAAGAGCATGAATAAGAAGCTCTACAGTCAAAGCACTGCTGCAGGAGCAGGTTTTTGGCCTTTTTTATGTCAGTTACAATTACACTGGCGCTCCAAATAAGAGGTGAGTAAAGCCTGAGGACATGATTCTGCATTCATTCCTCACCCAAAACTCCCCCTCGTGCTTGGTGGGAGCACGAGGGGGAGTTTTGTGTTACGCGACACTGCTTCAGTTCTTGATTCTGGTTCTCACTGAAAGATAAATCCATTGTCAACTTCTTTACTTCTCCTGAATCAAAAAATGAAAACCAAAGAGGAAAAAACAGTAAGCAGATTATAATTTCTTTTGGGAAAAATAGTCTGGTTTTCTACAGATGTGTTCTGGTACTTTGATTTTAAAAGATTAGGTGCTTCACACTTGGTGAAAGTTGAAAGCTATTGAGCTCTGTTAAAGAAACAACTGACATTTTCACATAATAACTTTGATTTTGGGTCTCAACACTAATTATTTTATTTTCTTTTGATGGTTATCAGATTGTTAATGGTACTGAACAGAAATCTCTAAGACTATCAATGACTTGATGGATTTGATTTTTTCTGTCAGCAGAATAGGAAAACTAAAATTGTCTTCTGAGCAAATGCAGAACGAATGTCAATTTTAGGTTACTGTAGCATTTTTCCCTCCACCTTAAAGACAGTTTTATTTGTACTTGAGGGAACAGACCTTACCTATGGTATCTCTTTGGGCTTCATAGATTTTAAAATTTCAGAGCAGGCTAGAATGTTTTGTGGATTGAAAATGAGGGATAACTCAGTGCTCTTAGTAAAAAAACCCAAGCTTTTCAGTCATACTGAATGTATTCCTGTCCTCATATTTAGTATTTCCCCGCCCCCCCCCCCCGGCCTTGAAGCTTATTTGTAATTGTTCTGCCAAGTTGGCAGAGAAGAAATCTTAAGAGGAGTATGGAAGGATTATATTGTTATGTTATATTATAGCCAAGGCTCATTAATCAACTTATTTAAACATATTGTCTTTATCTGGATTGTATCACATTCAATGTCCTAAGGTCCAAATAAAGAACATGTTCTCTATCTAAAATGGAAAAATGAATACTTGTGAACATGTATTTGTGCAGGTAGTGAACAGGGGCTTACTTCCGTGCTCAGAACATCCCTAACTTTAATATCTACTAAAATTAGTCGTATTTCTGTTAAATTTCTATTCCCAAATACGTTTCTAAACTTATTTGAAGAAACATTCTAATTTGCACTGTTTGCCTACATGTCCAATCACATCTATAACAGCTGCTGAAACACATCTGCTTTTGCGTGGATTGTGACAGGTGCTTAGAAAGGTATCTTCCTTTAAAATTGTATTGCAGTTTTTATAACGAGAGGTAAATTTGAACTCTGAGCTAAAATACAGCTCATTTTCATATTTTGACAGGTGATCACTTATTTTAATCAGATACCAGTATTACAGCATTTTACTTCACCTGTTTCAGAAATAAATTTCTGTTGAAATATACTGCACAGGAGGTTGTAGTGTTTTGGGTTTTTTTTAGCACTGCAGTAAGGTCATATTTCATATTAAATATGTAAAAGGAGTTAATTCTGTGGTGTAAAGATAAATTCTTAAAATTGTACAATACAAATAGTATGTTCACTATACTTACAATGCTTCAGTTCTTCAGTAGAGACAGTCTGCTTAGCAGCAAATGGAATGAATTCCTCTAGCGATTAATGAAAATATCTGATGTATTATTCTGGAGGCAGTCTTTGGACCAAAAATGGCATTTGTATTCATCTGGTTGTAAAGTTACAAATGCCTACAATTCTTGTCTCCATTTATTTAAATCATAATGTTGAGGAAATCACAGTGGCCTGTACTGCAGATCTATAGAGCCTCTCCAGCGTGTTATCCCATTGTAATTTGAAATCTTTAATTGCATTTTCCTTCTAGGAAATAAATTTTTGTCAAGACAATAACTGTATGTGCAGAAGCAGCAAGGCAGATCCCATTGTTATTCAAAATATATTTTGATGAGAGTTTTCTTAAATGCATACCCATGTCACCTTGGTCAGAACAGGGTTATAACATTCAAATGTAATGGTTATGAACTGTTTAAACCTGAGAAACAGGCACAGGACATAAAAAAATTGTGATCCATACCTAAGTGTTTTTGCATTCCTTCTGTTCTGTGAGCAGTGACTTGAAATTGCATCCAGTTTGGATATAGTAAGATGGAGAGGTGGGCAGCAACTAAATGTGAACGGTCCTTTCAGGGGGTTGGACTTTGAAACACAAGATTGGCTTTTCCTAAGTGCAAGGTTTTCCTTACCATTCTCCAATCACTTTTTTATCTGAATTTTTTTCCTTGGCACACTTAATGCTTTGTTGGTTTTTAGCTGAACTAGTCTGGCTTGTATATTACAGATCATTTACTAGGAACCTGCTGTGTTACTTTCAAAAAGGGTGCTGTTCTTCAGTTCTTAATTAAATCACCAACAAGTCCAGTGTAATCATACATTTATTATTTTATTTGAAAACCTTTCGTGGATTATTCCCAACGGGTAACTGAAATAGTGGTTTATTCTATATTTCTACAGTATGATGCCTGTTACATGTGCAGCAAATATAGTTAAACTAGAGTCTGTTCTAACTTAATTATTATCAAGTACTACTAGTTTATTTTTTTCTCTTCTTATTCATTTTAAAACAAGACGTTTAAAAATAGATCTGGTTTAAGAGTGATTTTCCCTGATTTTAGCTATGCTTGATTATGAATATATGCCACAGAGCCTAGAGTTCTAAATATATTCTAATTGGAATGCAGTGGGAGAACCGTTATCAATATTTGATATCTTTATGTCTCAATTCAGGTTTACTATAGAGTTTCAGAGTTAAAGGAATAGAATGATACTTATCATGACATACACCCCTGACTCGATCCTCATTCACTGCTGGTTGTTGCTTTCCACTGTGAAGACTGTCCTTCTTCCCAGAGGCTTGGGAGCCCTTGTTGGTGAAGGCTTGGGCAAATAGAGCATTGGGTGCCTCAGCCTTGCTTGTGCCTGCTGTCACTGAAATACCTGCACTATTCACTTACAGTCCCACATTTTCCTTCCTCACCTTTTCACTATCAGTGTCATAGTAGAAACTTTTGTTGTCCATTGTCTGATGTCCATTGCAAGTGTCAGCTTTCGGTGGGATTTTACTCTCCCAATACCAGCCCTTCATGCCCTAGAAGTGTTTCCAAATTGCTCCTTTTGTACTTTATCTCTGCTTCCACTTCTTGTAAATTGCCTTTTTTTTTTTTTTTTACAGTGGAGCAATACAGTATTGTACAACTATATTGCAATGTAAAGTAATGCAATATTTCATTTTACAAGTTTATGATAATAAATTTATTTATTTGGGATGGTATTCTGCTGTTGAAATTACTTTAGGCCTAAAGGAAAAAACAAACTTTGACTGCCATTTTGTTATTTGGCTTCACTTAACTTTGTGATAATTTTTTTCAAATCCTTTTCCAAACGGATATATTATTCTTTTTTGTATGTCTTTTAGTGATATATCATTTTAAAAAAACAGTGATTTTGCATAATAGAATAAGTACATTTTTATGGCTGTAGGTAAAGTTGCAAGTTTGCCAGGTATAATTGTAAGGAAAATGTATGGTATTCTGTGATTCCCCCTATTTCTGTATGAGACTACCCTTGCAGCTTTAAGAAAAATTTGAATGCTGGTTTTAACAGTATTAAGCATCTTTCTGTAATCTTGCTATTACAAAAAAAAGGTAGCTCACTGCCAACAAACACTGTGAATTTGTTTCTATAGACCTGGCAGTTCTTGAAATTGCAATTTCTGTTGGTCTCGTATAATTGTGTAGATAAACATTCAGTAGAAGGTCTTCTGATGACTTCCTTAAATCATCATGTTGTACACAGCTGCAAGATTATTTTTTTTTGCTTTCCACCTAATAATAATCTCATAGCCTTAAGGATTTATAGATATGTTTGTGCACACTTAGTGCTTCTCTGATTTACAAGACATCGATGCAAATTCTGAATATGAAAATATTCTACAGACCATATGTGTAGATACTTACAACTACTAGTATATGATACTAAAAAGAAATTATAAGTTTGTAAATATTCTGCTTCTTGAACTATTATTATGCTGTGATATTTGCAATAATGTAAGACAGTGTATGCTTACTTGTATTTATTTATTTGCTGTTATGGTCCAACAGCCTTTTGTGATATACTTCAGTATTTGAGTAATTGTGTGCTTATTCAAATTGGTTGGGATCTATTCCAAGAGTATTTAACAAGAACCAAACTTGTCTGAGTGTACATCAGGCATAGTGGATAAGAGTCTAACATCCTTTCTCACGTAAAGACATAATTTAAGGACTTTGTAAATATTGAACAACAAAAGTTATTGTTCAATAAGCAAAATGGAAATCACAGCCTTCCATTTTAAGATTTCAGCCCCAGAAAAATTTAGAAGCCTGTTCTTTGCAGGAATAAAATGCCTATTAGGCATAGGAAGGTCCTTTTCAGGCATTAAAATTATATAAATATATGCATATAGCATGTGTGTGTATATCCTAGAATCCTTCTACAGT
>BJBW01007898.1:0-18262 GCA_004320125.1 Scolopax mira
CTTTCTGGTGTCTAATCTAAATCTACCCTCTTCCAATTTAAAACTGTTGCCCCTTGTCCTGTTGCTACACTTCCTCATAAACAGTCCCTCTCCAGCTCTTCTGTAGGCTCCCTTCAGATAATGGAAGGCTGCTATAAGGTCTCCCTGAAGCCTTCTCTTCTCCAGGCTGAACAACCCAAGCTCTCTCAGCCTGTCTTCATAGGAAAGTTGCTCCATCCCTCTGATCATCCTTGTGGCCCTCTACTGAACCAGTTCCAACAGGTCCATGTCCTTCTTGTGTTGAGGACTCCAAAGCTGAACACAGTACTCCAGTACTCCAGGTGGGGTCTCACAAGTGCGGAGTAGAGGGGTAGGATCACCTCCCGAGACCTGCTGGCCACACTTCTCTTGATGCAGCCCAGGACACGGTTGGCTCTCTGAGCTGCCAGCATGCACTGCCAGCTCATGTTGAGCTTCTTACCCATGAGCACTCCCAAGTTCTTCTCCTCAGGGCTGCTCTCCAGCCATTCTCTGCCCAACCTGTATTTGTGCCTGGGATTGCCATGTCCCAGGTGCAGGACCCTGCACTTGGCTTGGTTGAACTTCATGCAGTTTGCATGAGCCCACCTCTCCAGCCTGTCCAGATCACCCTGGATGGTATCCCTTCCCTCCAGCATGTCAACTGCACCACTGAACTTGGTGTTGTCAGCAAACTTGCTGAGGGTGCACTCTATCCCACTGTCCATGTCACCGACAAAGATGTTAAATAGTACTGGTCCCAGTACCGACCCCTGCAGAACACTGCCTGTCACTTGGACATTGAGCCGTTGACTGCAACTCTTTGAGTGCTGCCATCCAGACAGTTCCTTATCCACTGAGTGGTCCATCCATTGAATCCATGGCTTTCCAATTTTGAGACCAGGATGTCGTACAGGACAGTGTCAAAAGCTTTGCATAAGTCAAGGTAGATGACATCAGTTGCTCTGCCCTTGTCTACCAAGTCTGTGGCAGTATCGTAAAAGGCCAGGACATTCAGCAGTGTGGCCATGGTTAGATGACATAAAGAAAGGACACAAAAGGAATGGGTAACCTATAGAAACGAACTTAGCGCAGGTAAATTAGTGCCATACTGTTAGTAAGTGCATTTGCCAAAATGCGAATCTCAGAAGATCACTCAAAATACTCATCTTGTATATGTATATATCTACGAAATTAAGTATTTATTGTAAAAGTGCTTCGCAATGACTAGCACTCCCAGGAGTCTGCAGACACCTGTGGGAAAAAACCTGAAGGTAAAAATGTCTCCTTTCTCTAAAGATCAGCCCTGCTGAACCTGATATGTGAATGCTACACTGAGATCTTTCTTCATCAAAAGCATCAGAGAAACACTACAAGAAATTTCTCTCCATTTCACATCTGTGATATCTTTGTCAAGTATATTCTTCTTGAGAGAAAATTACATTTCCTTCTATATGTTAAATTAATCATTCTTCCAGTGTCACACAAAGAAGAATAGACTCGATTGCTCCCACTCACCTTGGCAAGGCAAGTACAAGTTATACGGAAAATTCTGTAAAAACTTCTTTTATTCTATCTGATCTAACAGCATATTCTTTAATTAAACCCTAGATTCCAATTCTATTAGCATCACAAATTCTGTGTTATAAGGGAAATTATGTATGTTACTGAATGGGAAGTCTTTTCTGGGAGGAAAATAAGCAGAAACTCAAAAGAAACTGAAGAAAATGAAGCAGATAATTTTAGTCTGTAAGAAGGAGAAAAATTAACACCACAGCTATCTCTACCACTTGCAACATGTATTTCTTAATCTGAACAAATACGTAATGATACAGCGGATAGCAGAACAACGACTAATACCGCACGAATACGGATTTGGAGATGGCCAAGCTTTGGTCTAACTCACAGCAGGATGGCCATCCCATCTGCCCTTTTGCCCTTTACTTCTTTCAGTACCATTAAAACTACAGGACTGATCATTGATACAAAGAACTTCCCAATGATGCCAATATAAAATCTGCTTTCCGTAGGTCTGTAGGACTGCGCCTTTTATTTTCCCAAGATAAAGCAATCTCAGTGATCCAAAGTTGCAACCTTTTTTATTATTATTATTTTTCTTATTACTTCAGCAACTAAAAAAAATACATAAATCTACAAATAAAAAGTCCACTGTCAGTTGGCTTCATTCAGCTTCAAGATCCACAGTGCACCAGTAAACAAGCAGTCAGTAACACTCACTCATCTTGTCCTTAATTGGAAAGATAAAGTAGATATTTGGAAACAGTCATAAAAAGAGATGGCATTGGAAAACAGCAGATACCAATTTAACTATGTGCTCTCAAAGGACTCCAGAAGGAATGGAGGAATGGATATGAACTATCTGATATGTTGTATTAACTGTATTTTAATATATATGCCACTTCTAATATGCATAAAAATTGTTTTGAGTATTAGATCGTAATACAACTCCTGGAAGTAGAAATGTTACTCTAACAGGAAAACTGAAAATTACCTTTGTTTGAAACTGGAGAGATCTACAACTCACGTACAACTTTGAGCATGCCAAGCTTTGGAAGCTCAATAAGAAATTGAAGGACATTAAGAGAAAAGCAAGATAAATGCTTAATAGGATAGCAGTGTACCGTACTTAACCACTGGATATCACTAAGGTAGTTAATCAAACATTGTACTTAGATTTCATAAGGAGACATGGAACTGTCACTGGATGTTTTAAGAACATTTTTGATAAACTACTCTTAGAAATGATGTGATTCTAGATTATTTTGCCTTGAAGAAGAGGAATGGATAATGTGACCTCTCTCCCAGTCTTATTTTCTTACTCATCTATGAAACTTTGGGAAAAAAACAATAAAAGAAACTAATATATGCAACATGGATAAAAAATGACTATGGCAACTATAAGCCCTTGTCAAGCAAATGCTGAACTTTATTATCTTAAGTCATCTTACAGATGTCAAGGGGATGACTCAGAAGAGCAAAATTATGCACATGCCAAAGTGTTTGCACTATGAGCGCAATAACTCTCACTTCTGTACAGCATGAGGAAAGACAACTGTTCACACTTCCATGCTGCCTGTATGAGAGCTTTCAAATCAAAATAATTAATGTCTGGAAAAGCCTGGTTAGTGAAGAGCTTTGTTACTTTGTACAAGAAGCACTTGTAGGACTTTGGACACAGAAAAAGTAATGGGGCAATGAATCAGTAAGCTTTCTAATGCTTTTGTGCATTCACTTGGAGCGTATGGAGGTAAAATAATAAAGAAGATTTAGTGTCAGAAGCTCCCACTGGTGAAGTCAAGATGTCTTGACACCAAATATTTTAGGATACTGGCACATTCTTACCATGATCTCTAAAGAGACCTTAATGGTGTCAGTCCCAAATTAAACCGAGGTCCCCTTGTTGAATATTACAGAATGCATTCAAATAGTCAAGGAAGAGTCAATGTGATTATTTGGGTGTAGAAATTCAACTGTTTACAGCATTTTAGAGGGCAGTGCTTCCCAAGATGGGATCTCTGAGAGCTGTCATCTCTCTTGCCAAAGCAAGGATGGTACATGTGATGACAGAGTGCTAGTGATCTTGTTGGAATGCTTAAACAAAAGGAGCAATAAAGACTGTTAAGTCACACCTGGTTTGTTTCTACCAGACTAATATGCATTATGTCAGATAAACACTTTAATAACTTACGTAATTACTTAAAGGATTGAATCTGAAAAAGAAATAGCAGTTAGATCGGTCTGTCTAACAGACAATACTCTTAAAGTAACATTATTAGTGGTAACAGACTGAAAATGAGAAAAGGAAAATTAAAGTTAAATGAACCTTTTTCCTGCTGTGACTCTGCAACAAGAGCATTACTAGGGGTATTTTTCCTGCCTTGAATGGAGAAGGACCAAGCCTATTGCTTTAATCATTAAAAACTGATTAGAAAAGAGCACTGAAAAACAAACACTAGGAAATTATTGCTCTCATGCTACAGAATGGATTAGATATGGAAAAATCAACGGCTTCTTCATCTTGTCTCATTGTTTACTTACGGTAACTTATATGAGGCAATAAGGGCATATAAATATCTAAAAGCAGAAGAAATAAAATACCCCTTTGCCAGGAGTAACAGTCTAAAAAAGCAGCATGCCTCTTGGGTATCCCACCCTTCTAAAAATGAGATATCTTTTGAGAAAGTTTCCACTAGTTAACTGACAATGATGGCAGTAAATACAACACAATAACTGGAAGAGTGCATTTTTAATAACTCTGTGGTTTGTATTCTTTTATTTGGCAAACTGTCTAAATACCTTTGTGGCATTATATTAAAATATCTCACAAGGACTCAATCAGCTAATGTATTATTGCTAGGCTTGAAACAACATAAAGACGGCCTATTTATAAATAACTTCTCTGCGTTCAGTGAATTAACTTTTTATTTTTCCAAGGAAGGAAAACTGTTGCCAAAACTATACTCCAGTATCATTTGGCAAACTTTTTGTAGCACTATCTGATCTGCAGAGACATTAAATCTGTACTGCAAATACATAGTCAACATCTTATTAGAAGGTAGAATCTGTTTGTTACAGAAATACATATATGGTTGACAAGACATGCTGTAGCAGCTGTTGTGGAGATATTTCCTCATAATTCACTCAATGCAAGCACCACATATGCAACTATCACCTTCCTAGCGGAAGTGAAAAATCTTGGAAAGCCTGCTTACAGAAGTCACTGCACCCAACCATCATCCATGCTGCCATTTTGAAATACCTTTTTCCCCCTTTGTCTTCATTGCACTCAAAAGCTGCATCTTACACTAACTATGGGCTGCAATTTAAAAATGGACTGCTTATGTAGGAATTTTAGCATGTAAATTGCTATATACCTGGAAATGTAGAAGCTGGGAATAGCCACATAAAAAGTTTCCTTCATTTGTTTGCACGTAAGTTAAGTAAGGCTAAAATACATTTTCAGGAATGACATGCTAAATGGTAAATTTCAGCCTAGAGGGTTTGGGGTTTTTTAATGAATGAATACAAACCATTTACAGAAGGGTTTTTTAAAGACAGATATAGACCTTTCACTGTACACAGCAGTGGGCATTGCCATAATGCAAAAGCAGGATGTTACAAGCTGTGGGGACACTTGTGCAGATCTCAAATCCTTGCAAAACCTATCCAAGGCCTTAATTAGTTCCTCTGTAATATATATATACCTAATCATGTTTCAACTTTCATCTTCTCTCCTTCATCTCCCATAGTCTTGACATCTAGTGTTCTGTTCAAAGCACAAGCAAGCAGAAAATTCTTTTATCTTATCCTTGGGGAAACTGCAAAACATCCACCAGAGGTAACAAAGTCCCTTCAGCATCTATCCTCTTTATTAACTGAGAAATACCATCCAGTTTCATATTTTGTAGGAGTGGGCAAAAATCTAGTGGTGTGAGTGTATAAGGGATCAGATGGTGTCTCTCATTTAATCTTTGCTATATGTTATGAAGCCTATGTATGTCCCTATCACAGACATGAAAGCAAAGACTGCAACTGCACTGGCAGCAACCGAATAGCAAGGTTTTCTGCACTATTGTTTTACTGTATGTACTTACATTTTTAGATGTTCTTTATGGTTATATGATTTAGCAAGAACTTTTTTTATTAAAACAGAAGGCTTAGTTTAAATCAGCTTGCAAAAACAATGACAAACCACAACGTACAGATCTCAGAATTGACAGGCTACGTGTGTTAGGGCACACTTTATTTGGATTCTGAGAATTGATTTTAAGAATAAAGAGAATATTTGATCACAGATCACATAGTATTTGATCATACAGTGGAAACTCATCTATAGGAAGAAATTATATGTTGACACCAAGAATGTGGATAAGTTAAAGCATTTCAGTTCCTGAGAAACCAAGCAGAGACATGCGAAATTAAGGTATAAGAACGTCTGAGGTCCGTGCACAGCACAGAGTTGACACGTTGCCTGCATAGGCAGTGTCACTGGCAGGAAATGGTGCTCCCTGATGCAGCAAAAAAAGTATGAATTCTTCTGGTCTTTGCTAATTTGACTTTGTCAATTTCTTCCCAGCCCAAAATCCCAGTCCAAAAAAAGATTTGGAAGCTGAGCATCTAAACAAAGACTCACCAGCCAAGTAATGAAGAAATAAGATTGTTTGCACCTGTTGTCTGCACTACTTGTGTACCATCTCCAGCAGTGTTTCATCTCTGATTGTTTAGAGAATGCAAAAACCCCACAAGTAAAAGCAAGCCTACATTCCTCTCTGCTCACCCCCATCAAATACAAATAAATCCAGAAAACATCAGTAAATTGCATGTTAGAGGAAAAATACCACCAGATCAATAAAGTCTATTAGCAGAAGTCCTATATCATAATCATATCAAGGGATTTAAAATACTAAGCTATTTTACTCCTGTATATGTGTATTGCTCCTTGGGAATCTTGATGCTCAGAGATCACTTGGAATGATCTAATTTTATCTTCCTCTGACTTCAAATATTGCAGTGAGGATGGTGGAAGAAAACACGTGTGGGCAGACCTGACTTAAACAAAGTAGCTAGAAACTCTGGGTAAGTGAGACAAGGAAGTTCAAATCTGCCTTGTTCAAACCCTGTGTACTGAAGAGAATTTAACGAGAAGTCCACTAAGGATCTGTACAAAAATGCATCAAAATCAAGCACTGAAATAATTTCAAGCAACAGATGAATTCATAACAAAGTGAAATCTCTTCAGAGGTACTTTGGGGAGACAAGGCCTACATTTATTAACCAGATTACTTGTTAAACATAAACTGCCCTGCTTCTGCTGCAAGACTACACTGTGTTCTTATGGGAAGCTTATGTGAGTTCTTCTGTACAATAGCTCTTGTCACCAAAAAATAGTATCTTTGGATCAGGTTTTACATATAAAAAGAAACTATCTGTGAAAATTATCCTATGTGAACTGTGTTACTTTGTTTATATGGAATGTCCCATTTAATTTTTTTATAATGAATAGTATTTCAAATTCATCCTGTCAGATAAAGATACAACGATTATACCTTTCGGTTGCAATTACTGCTATTTGTGCAAACAGTTTCCACCCATTTCTTTTAGCTGTATTGTTTTACAAGTTATGTTGGCAAGAATTTTTACAAATAATAAAAATGCCCCTTGACACCTAACTTTTCATAAAATACAGTCATTTATCTTCTTATAGCACGGCTCTCTTGGTGAAATTACATACTTGTAATGAAAAAGAATATTAAGCCTCTAAAAAAAATAAATAGAAGAAAGTTGTATGGTAGTACTTCCAGCCTACCTAGATTAACAAAAGAAGCATGGCTAGCAATGCTCCTGAGCACCAGTACCAGCCAGGCAGGCATGACCCAACATTATCCTTCCAAACATTTTTATCCACTAAAAGAGGGTAGATACTTGCAACTTCATCCTTGAATGTTCAAATTTTGGAGATAATCTATGGCAGTGTTTGCGAGAGTCTCAACCATCATGGGCCAAAGATAGCCAGCTGCCACTTGGCCAGGTGGAGATCAAACCTGAGTGATCAGGAAGGCTACCTATTTAGTTTACCTGCACAGCTGTGGCTAAGGGATACATAAGAAAATGTAGCAAATAAAATTGTAGCTTTATGGAATCCTGTAAAAAAACTTACTACTTCTGGGCTCCCAATCCCAATGAAATAAACCCAAAAGATGGAAATCATCCACTGAATAGTAATGGCTATTGTCTTCTTCAGACCTTGCTCTTACTGCAATCTGAAATGCTTTTTATCTGTCTTCCAGCCTCTTCACTCTGGAAAACAGTTTAAGTAAGAACTACTTCAGTGAATCAATTCACATAGAATCTCGGAATGGATGGAGTTGGAAAGGACATTGAAGATCATTGAGTTCCAACCCCCCTGCCATGGGGGAGGTTGCTCAAAGCCCTATCCAGCCTGGCCTTGAACACCTCCAGGGATGGGGCATCCATGACTTCCCTGGGCAACCTGTTCCAGTGCCTCACCACCCTCACAAGAAAGAATTCCTTTCTGGTGTCTAATCTAAATCTACCCTCTTCCAATTTAAAACTGTTGCCCCTTGTCCTGTTGCTACACTTCCTCATAAACAGTCCCTCTCCAGCTCTTCCGTAGGCTCCCTTCAGATAATGGAAGGCTGCTATAAGGTCTCCCTGGAGCCTTCTCTTCCCCAGGCTGAACAACCCAAGCTCTCTCAGCCTGTCTTCATAAGGGAGGTGCTCCAGCCCTCCAATCATCTTCATGGCCCTCTCTGGACCCATTCCAATAGGTCCATGTCCTTCCTGTGTTGAGAACTCCAAAGCCGGACACAGTACTCCAGGTGGGGTCTCATGAGAGCAGAGCAGAGGATCAGAATCACCTCCTGAGACCTGCTGGCCACACTTCTCTTGATGCAGCCCAGGACACGGTTGGCTCTCTGGGCTGCCAGCATGCACTGCCAGCTCATGTTGAGCTTCTTACCCATGAGCACTCCCAAGTTCTTCTCCTCAGGGCTGCTCTCCAGCCATTCTCTGCCCAACCTGTATTTGTGCCTGGGATTGCCATGTCCCAGGTGCAGGACCCTGCACTTGGCTTGGTTGAACTTCATGCAGTTTGCATGAGCCCACCTCTCCAGCCTGTCCAGATCACCCTGGATGGTATCCCTTCCCTCCAGCATGTCAACTGCACCACTGAACTTGGTGTTGTCAGCAAACTTGCTGAGGGTGCACGCTATCTCACTGTCCATATCTCCAACAAAGATGTTAAACAGCACTGGTCCCAGTACTAACCCCTGCGGAACACCACTCATCACTGGCTGTCCCTTGGACATTGAGCTGTTGACTGACATCCTGCCAGTTCATTACCCAATGAGTGTTCTATCCATCGAATCCACGACTTTCCAATTTTGAGACCAAGATGTTGTGTGGGACAGTGTCGAACACTCTGTGTAAGTGCAGGCAGAAGACATACATTGCTCTGCCCTTGTCTACCAAGGCTGTGGCAATATCTTTAAAGGTATTCATGGCTTCAGATTTTAAAAAACATATATTTTCAGTGGAATCCTCCAGAGTGCAGTTGAGTGTCTTATGACCCACCTCTCACAGGGTACCAAATCCAGAACCAAATACTGCATGGAAGGAACACAGTGCCTGGAGCACCCCACCACCTTCTGGATCAAAATGCCCTTTTCTACCCAACTGCCTAGAGCACCGTGCAGAGCAGGCTCTCATCCCCCAGATGCACCTGAGCCTTGCACGAGTTCCTGGGAAAAGATGTTCACAGCAAAACATCTGCTGCCTTTAAAATAACAGGTTTTCACCCCTGTGGGGTTACTAAAGCAGGTTAGTAATTTTTTTTTTTTTTCAAATAATCCTTTTATTCTATTAAAATTCTATACATTTATTGCAGGAAAGTTTTTATCTTGTTTTTTCTAAGTAGAGAAGAGAAGAAGAAAGCAATGACAAAGATAAATAAGTGTATTTTTTTTAAAAAGTAATTCTGACCAACAAGTACTTCAAAGATAGATTAAAAAATTCTAAAGATTTTTTTTTTTTACGTTTTTTCACTTAATATAATAAATATTTTGACCCCCTGTTTTTATTTGACATTTCAGGACAAAAGGGTCTGAGTCAGCTGGCATTAAGCCACACCATGACCTACAAAGAAAGTGCAGACTGTATTAATTAGCCTTGTCCCACAACAGAAATGAGGACAATATCAGAGTGCCAAAGAATATATGCACGGATGGCAGAAGGAAAGCTAAGGGAAACTAGGAAGGCGGGAAACAGTTAATTAGTCTTGATGCAGAATGGGGTTATAGAAAATAAAAAAGTGTTGAGAAATTAGTTATTTGCAATGAAAGCGAAAATAAAATCAGTAGTAAAAGAAACTGGAATAGGGTGGAAAACAGGAAGGCAGCAGAGAAGTATAATCATAGCAGAGGAGGAAATTGCACTCACTTGCAAGTAACAGCTCTGGCCTTTCTCAGACAGAACTGGCACTCCCAGGAAACTCTTCGAATTTCAGGAAAGTTGAAAAAATGAGAGAAAATCACAAGGTATGCAATCAAGAGTGAAGAAGTAAGCATGGAGTTAGGGTAGATAACTCCCTATTACATCCTGTTTCCTAGCACTTTGCTAAAAAGGGCACTTAGGGGTAACCATATCCTTTTCTCCTCTGAACTAAATGCTAAGAAATTCCTCCCTTTCGTTACTCTGTCACAGAGTTCTCTTGCTTTCATTCACTGCTTCTGCAATGAAGCCTGGACTGTGCCCCTTGCAGCTACCTGGAAGTCTACCTGGAAAGCTGCTCAGCTCAGAGAGGTCCTCAAGTGGGCTTTGCCTCCTGTCCCACACAAATAAACAACTGTGGTGGTTTGCTTCACCAGCTCCCAGCCAGCCTGGCCTAGTCCTGACCTCCCTGGTAGGAGGAATATTACGGTCAGCCAAGTTCTGGCTTAGCCCAAGCCCTGTTTGATCAGCAGAAGATTATGCTCAGAGCTTTCCTATCTGAATACAGCATGTGAGCATTTGGGCTGGCTTCTGCCTTCCTGTTGAAATTACTTGATAATCATCAGCAACACACACACCTTCCACAGACACCTCCCGAGCAAAGGGTCCTAAGCTCTCCTATCATCAGCCTTTTCCACATCCCTGGAAAATGAATCGCTTGGTGAGAAATTGTGGCATGAAGCCATTGTCCTTATCATATGCTGCGGGATATTTTTTGAGAAACACAAATGCAAGCAAAGTGATTAGCCATGGCTGTGCCCTACAGAAATAATACTGCTTCCTTCTGATAAGCAAAGTAACTGTTTTGAGTGTGACTTCACCTTATACTGTGCTCTTACACAAATCGGGGATGTTATCTTGGAGACAAGGACAATAATAAAAATAATCTATTCCCATGACTTTAATGGTATCAATGTTATCTTGCTTAAAACCAGAAAGTTTTACAAGTCTGATGTCACATCTGGCTTTGGTGGGATCAGGCTGTGTCCAGGTCTGTTCTTGTTCCAGCACTTGCTTTCTGTGCTTGTCAGCAACCCCATAACATTGCTTTCTTGCCCTTATGGATTAATAACAGAAGAAACAGATAAAATCTGAGAGCTCATCAGCTGAAAATGCATCTTCTTGAGCTAACTGATCATAGAGTGACTCTGAGTTTCTGATGTGATACAGCCAAATGAAGGCAAATGTAAACACAAGTGCTTCTGTGTAAAGCACTGATGAGATATCAAGCAACCCAACTGATAAACCACATTCACTGTAATGTATGGGTAATGTAACTTAAGGTAATTGAGGGAGAGGAAAACCTGTTTTAGGAGAGGAGAAAACAGAATATGGCTTGTTAAGTCTAGTCAAACAAAAGCTCAAACAGACTGATATGTCTCTCTAGGGAAGCATAAGAGGGTTAATCTAAGAATATATACTATGAGAATGTACCTGAGAAAAGGTGTTTAAATTTGAGTCGCAAAAGCAAGTAAGTACAACCGAGCAGTCAATAAATCTAGGTAGAAAGTATAAGACAATTCCTAGGATTTAAAGCAGAGAGCTTTTGCTACCCAGGTACTTCTAAAATGTGAGATGGGAAAATTCTGAAAGTATTACATGACACTGTGGCAGGTGGGGCAGGACCCATGGGTCAGAAAGAGCCTTCCAGATAAAAAGTATCATATTAATGCTCCACTAAGAAAAAGAACAGACAATTTTACTCTGCTCTTGGGCATCCTTTTCCCCCACCTACCACCAACCTGTAGAAGTAGCTCCTGATAAGAGCAGGGCTCTCAGCATGAATGAATTCATTTAGGAACTCACCTTCTTGTACACAGCTCTCTTGAACAGTTAAGCAAGGCTTAGATTTGGGTTCTCTGTCCACACAGAGTCAACCTGCAGCTAAGCAAACACATCATTATGATCTTTCCCCATTATCAGAAACAATTATACTGTGAGGGAGCAGTGGATTCAAATCATCTGTAATGTGATACTGAGGTTTATCCTGCCTAGTGCTCCATCACTCAGCTCCTGAGTGGGAAGACATTTCACACTACACAACTCAGTTTCATTTCAGTTTTTCTACCCTGGCACATTATTGAAGCCAACCCAAGTTGCTGTGACAACAGGCTGGTCCTAAAATGAAAGGAGAAAAAATTTAGAAAATCAGGAGCAAGGGACATATGGGAGAAAGAGTTCCAGTCCTGTAATCCAGAGAAGGGGTGGCAGGCAGATGTTTCTGTGAGAAAGAGGGGCTCCAGAGCACTGGGAAGAAGTGAGGTGATAAAAGAGACTACTGACAACAGTGTGGATGGGGATCTTAAGTCCTAACCCTGTTTCTTATTAGTTCATACTCTATCTGTAATAACATATGACAACATATCACTAGGTTTTTTAATTGTTAAAAGTGACTAGAATCAATATTTAGGATTTGGGTTATCGGTGATTCATCACCCAGAGCAAACACAGAGGAGCAGATTGTCTTAGTCGGGATCAAGACATAAGTCCCAATTCATAGTCTCCCAACCAGTCCAGTCTATTCCCTGTACCAGTGCACAGATCAACAGAAGTTGCAATTTGCTGCAATTTGCTGCTGATATAAAAGCCAGCATTCATAAAGTAAGGGCTACAATGAGACGCCAGACTCCTCTCACCTTTCTGCAAGCATCTACAGCTGAACCAGTTCACCTCAAGTTCCTTTTACAAACAATAGAGAAAATGAGGTATTTTAAGGGTACAATTCATCTGACTTATTCTATGCACCTAACCTAGGCTGAGATGAGATGATTTTCTCTGCTGACTTGAATGCTGCCCGAGGGGGGGGTTCAGGTGTAGACACCTACAATGCAGTATCTACATCTGGACAGAGTTCCCAGCCTTGGAGGCCTGAACTCTGGACCCCAGCCACTTTTAGTGGGGGGTAAATGACTTTACCTCTGCAGAGCAGGATTTCTTTTCATCAAACTTTAGCTGCCTAAGAGGTAAGCACTGAGTTTAGGCAAGTTATGCAGACATACTCTGCAACCTGCTGAGAGAAAGAGCCCTTTCCCAATGGAAATTCAAGTTAGACTTGTGGCCTGAATCACCCTGACTCTTTCATATGTTTAAAGTCACATAAATCTTGGCTCCCTGCTTTGCAACAGTATTTCCTATAGTCAAGGTGGTAAATCCTATGGGCAGGGCTCCGGAAAAGACTTTGAAAAACAGGTTTGACTCCTTCAAGGAAAACCACCTCTTAGTCTTCCGGTGGCTGACAGTAAAGTGCAATTATGTAGCCTGTTTTGTTAAAACATTTGTCTTCATGCTGTTTAAGAGTTTGTCTTCTGTTGCAGTAGTGACTCAGCTTCTTTACGTTCCTTGGAGGTAAAACCCCACAGAGGAACACAGACTTCCTGAGAAGCACCACCCCGGGAGCAGAGAGTTACTACATGAGGAGCAGAGCTACTTGTCTGGGTCATTACAAATGGTCGTGTCAGTGGCACTGGCTTTAAGCCACAGGTCCCCTCGCTGGAGTATAAAGAAATGCCTCTCCAGCTAGAGTCAGGGTTAGGTGGCAGACACTGCATTAAGAGGAAACTCTTGAGTTATGCTGTGCTAGAGCTCTAAGAGGTTCATACAAATAAAGAAAACCTTTGCCAAATGTGAAGGTGATAACAACACAGAAAGGATACAGGTTTTATCTGGGCATTTGTAAGAGGTTTTTAGGTTGACTGTAGTAGTCGTCATGACAAAAACCAGAAAGTGTATCCCTGAAGCAGTTTATTAATTTAAGATACTGAGTTGTGTAGTCTCGTCCTACAGGTTCCTTTTCCAATAATCAATGATGATTTTTTCCTTTTTCCTGAAAAGCTCGTGTACTGGCTTTGGGTTTTGCGTTGGGATCCTTCTGAACAGAGCTTGCAAGGACCAGAGGTTTCACCCAAGAACACCCTTCTCCCTGAGGAGCACCATTAACAAGGTTCTTCTTGCTCTTGCTTCACCACCATAAATCTTACCTTTTCCATTTTATCTCACCCCAAATGTCTCCATGTACAAATTCCATCACTTTCCTTTGTTTCCTCTGTAAGAGTCTAAAATGCTTTTCATTTTATTTTTTTTATTTTCCAGTCATCTACCCTGAAAATATTTTTGTTTTATATAAACTCCCCAGTGCTCTATAAACTCTTTGATTCCTTCTTTTTCTCTCTGAAGAGGTAACATGATTTTTCATTTCTCACTGAGGTTTCACCAGAGACTTTCTTTTTACCAATGAATATAGGTCAGTGAATTTAGACCATATGTGTTGTGCCACTGGGTGACTGTTCTATTTTACAGTAAATAAGGCAAGACATCTGTTTTAACAACAGAAAAACCTACAGAAGTTTGTCAGATCGGACTGGTTTTGTACACTTAAAATGTTAAAAGACCTTGAAGCTACAATAAGTAACATGGAAGGTCGAAGAGAACCTGTGAGCTTTATAATCTAAAATAATTATTCTTAATGGAAACTCTATAGATAAATCAATGAAAAAGCAACAGTTCTTCAACTAAATGCGGAATTGCATCAGGTTTCTGTGTTGGGAAGAAAATTATCATCAATCAGCATCCAGTGAAGCCATGAAAGATTGATTTAAACTTATTTAAAATATTTCTAATATTTTGAAAACAGGACTATTTCTACCAATGTTTTAATATTCCTGATGGTTACATTGATTATACGGATATCTTTGATCAAATTATTGACATGTCTCAGTCTGTAGCATAATAATTTTTAATACGGATGGCTAATGTATTTTTCATATTTACATTACAGCATAATAGATATTATACCTTAGTTACAAGGTATATAAAAGTCACAGTGACTTTTTAAGGAAAAAAAACCCAAACAAAACAAACCACGGAGAAGTTAATTAATGTATACGAGTATTAAACTCGGTTTAGACTGCAGTGCCTAAGAGCAGTTAGACTGAGATTACATCCCACTAAACATATTGTTAATAAGCAGATTTTGAAAAGTTTTGAAAGAAAAATTGTGTTAAAAAGTTAGATTGTTTTAATGCCTTATATTAAAATTACTTAATCCAGCCTCTTAAATCTGAAATGGAAAAATCTACAGAAAGATCTAAAATAAATACTATGGTATAGCCTATGATATACACAGATGGTGATGTTGGGGCAGAATGCCAGCATACAGAATCGTAGAGTTTGGCGAATCACGGGCAAAATAATTAATGATATTTCTAGTAGCACAACACCCTGCAAACATACACACTGCCTCATGAAGGACTTGTCAGCAATATTAATCTAGGAAATAATTAGTCCCTGTAAAGTTCTTTCACACTCTTTCACCAGATGGCCAGGAAAGATTGTCAGCTAAAATCCTGCTGTTTCAGCACTGGAGAAAATGCCAAGGAGTTATGCTTTATGCTACCCTGTGCAAGATCTGGGCATGCTACACTGTGCTCATGGTTTCCTTCTCCCAGGTACTGCGTACACCACAGTACAGCATGCTTCACAAATCACAGCAGATCATTTTTTGAGCATCACAACCAAGTGTGCTTCACACCCCAGCATTTGCAAGCCACTCCACAGAAAGTTTTGCCATCTGCCAAAACATAGGACTTCTCCAAATGGAATGAGATCTGAATTCATATATTTAGAAGCAAAACGAACTCCAAAAGAGACAGAACGTTTGCTTTAAAAGAGAAATACATTAATAATAGCTGACAAATACAGTGGCTGTCCATGTCATGTTCAACTAACCTTCACTTTATCTCACTTCACCTTGTTACTGAGCAAACATTTAAGGAACTTTCCAGTGACATATTGACTGTTCCCACAAATATCCAATATTGTTTTACTCTATGTGTGCTTTATGATCAACTACTGATTTTAATGCAAGCCTGGTAAGACAGCAGCAGACAGCTGGGGTAAAGTTATGCAGCAGAAATGCACCTACTGGTCTAGAAATAACACGCAAACACTGGAATATGAAAACATACCTTCTATTTTGTTTGGGTTCCCTGTATGTCAAAGCTAGCTCCAAGGCTCTGGAAGTCAGAGAAGAATAGCTTTTTCTTAGATAGTCAAGACCTGTTCAAAGACATGGAATACTGGATACAGCATTTTACAACGTCTGTAAGACTCATAAGCAGCAGCACAGGGAATTCTGGAAAGTTAACACTTCTCCTTTGAACAAGGAGCGGTGAGCCTGATTTGGCTGACGATGGGAAAAAGAAAACAAAATAGGCCACTGAGCAGCACTGCTGTGGCTGTAGCTGAGGCAGAATTTCCATTTCAAAGCCTGCTTTTCCATGGCCTACTTCTCCCTTATAAATACAAGCTGCAAGTTAAAACTTGGCCCAAAGAATTCACCTGTCGTGTTTAGGAATGAAAGACTGAATCAAGTTGCTAACAAAAATTGTGAAAGGAGAAAAAATACTATTGTTAGTACAAATATATTTATGAAAAAAATCTGCTGTTGTTTTGGGGAGCACGTAGGGAAATAGAAAGTCTTGTCTGCTTGGCTTTCATCAGATGTCAGTAGCATGCTATGGCTGCAAATTCCTATAAAGACAGCGATTACAAAGACCAAGATGGCTCTTTAGACACGTTTGTCCTCAGTAGAAAGTCATCTCAGGTCTGAACATCAAAAAAGAACTTTGACTCATTTTCAGCGTTGACAATCACTGAGTGCCTGGTACTGGAAAAAGCTGTTTTTCAGCTGTGCACCAGTCTGGTCTCAGTCAGAGTTAGCCTCGGTGGTTTGATATGTTGACAGAGTTTGGCTTGAAGGACACAGTCTGGTCAGTCAGTGACTGATTGACTGATACATCCAGCCCAGCCTGGTAACATTCAAATATAGGATGGTTTTATAGTAAGTCTTCACAGAGGGTTCAGCTATCTGAACCCACAGTATAAGTACAGAAGATATTGATTTGCCAGGATGTTCTCTCAAAATCCCATGCTGCCCAACATGGCACTTTGATCACTTAGGATTAGCCTGAACGGAAGTGATTCACCAGTAGCATAGAACAAAGCAGTTTGTCTGCAGGTAAGATATGCAGAAGTCTTCAAGACCCAACACAACCATGTTACTTACCTGTGAAAACAGGGAAGAAAACAGAAAAGCATATGGTGCAGGATAAAAGCTCAGTGTTTACCCTCTCTTACAGCTCCTTATATCAGCTTACTCATAACAGCAACCAAGCACCTTCCAATAGTCCGTTAAGTGATGTGGCCAATATCTATTATGTATCGTTCGTTCACTCCTCCATCCTGTTTGATTATCCTATCAATATGTGGCAATTTCCCACTTTATGGGTAACCATGACCTTAGATGTCTTTGGCACTTTAATCAGTAGGCAGCTTATATTTTTCAGTGGTACAAAGCTTTTTCTGTGCATAATAAAAGGTATCAATGAGCACTCCCCACCATCTCACACTCACTACTAAACCATAACATGATAATTATTGGTGAGCTTTGGGGAGCACCAAGATTAGGTCATGGGAGTGATCCTTTGAAGAGTCTGCATACTACAATAATCCTTAGGGAAATCTGGGGTTCATTTTCTCTGCAACAGCAATGAACAATTCAGGCAACAAAGCAGTCAAAGAGGAGATAATTAAAGATGACTTGCTGAATAATTTATTTTGTGAAAATGAAGTTTAGGGTTTGGAGTTTCATGTTTAAGGAAAACGTCAGCACTTCAATAGACGAAGTTGTTTACTGAAGATACAGAGATGTGAGAAACATTAAAATATTAAGATGTGTATTAGAAAACAGTGATTACATTTTAGGATTGTTAAAAAAAAAGTCATGACAGTTCTGCTGTATTTTACACATTTTGCCCAAGACAAAAATGTCTTAGTTCTTAGGACATTAGTCGATTTATGCCATTCTCTACAACAAAGAGAAACTTTAACAGTCTAACTGTGAATCATAGAATCATTTTGGTTGGAAAAGAACCTGGGGATCATTGAGTCCAACCATCTACACTGCTCTACAAAGTTCTCCCCTACACCATATTTCCCAACACCACATCTAAGTGACTCTTAAACACGCACAGGGATGGTGACTCAATCACCTCCCTGGGCAGCCTATTCCAATGCCCAACCACTCTTGCTGTGAAAAATTCTTTCCTAATGTTCAGTCTAAACCTACCCTGTTGGAGCTTGAAGCCATTCCCTCTCGTTCTGTCACTAATTACCTGCAAGAAGAGACCAGCACCAACCTCTCTACAGTGTCCTTTCAAGTAGTTGTAGAGAGTTGTAG
>BJBW01007900.1:15687-27734 GCA_004320125.1 Scolopax mira
CCTTTTCTCCAGGCTGAACACCCCCAGCTCCCTCAGCTGGGCAGGGGGCCATGCTCCACACCGAGGGACCAGCTGTGGCTCCAGCCGTCTCCAGTGACTCCCTGCTCCTCTTGGCTCTCCCCTTACTGTGCTCTCACCCCTGGGGCACCGAGGGCAGAGAACCTGGTACCTGAATCACGTGTCTGTGGCATTGTGTGTTATCTGGTGGCACCAGCATCTCCGCACGTGTGGGTATCACTGCAGACAGAGCCAGTGGGTTCAGTGGTGCCCTGGGTGCAGGGGAGCTGTGTGTCCATGGGGTTCTGCCCGAGGTCGTACAGTTTTACATAACTCACCTGGTGTGTTCATGGCACAGCTCCATGGTGCTGATTTTAGAAAAAAATGTGCTCTGTGTTTTAGGTTTAGTTCTGCAGACTCACCACACAGAGGCTGGATTTGTTTTAAATTGGGTTCACAGCCCAGCATTAGTTTGTCTCATCCCTGGAAAGTTTCCTGCAGGTGATGTTTTCTGTCTGACTTCTCCCCACAGTCTCCTCAGCGTGTCGGAGGAACAGCAGCCATGAACTTTGTGGGTCCCAGGTTTTGGGATTTGCAGGCTCCTCTCTAGAGGTGGTTCTAAAAGTATTAAGTTTTCCCCTGAGAAAATTACATTTTGACAAAATGAAAATATTGTGCAAAATAGTATGTGATGAAATTTTGTTAGGAAGCCTTTGAAAGGAATTGGACACTTTTCCACATCCTGTTGGGTATTTTTCAGATTTTTTTTCTCCAACTGGGAATGTTCAAAATGAAATTTGAAGTGAATCACTTTGGAATTCAATTTGCTTCTTAAAAAAAAAATTTCTCTATATCAAATTAGGGGAAAATGGTGAAACTTGAGTTTTTTTACCGGGTTGAAGATCTGCTTTGCTCAGCTGCATTGGGGTGCGGTGCAGGAACAAGAGCAGTTCCCTGACTGTGGGTCACAGCCTGACTGGTCGGTTAGAGCTCTTCCCAAAGATCTCATTGCACGGTATTTCTGCTGTGTCAGATGCTTTCTAGAGAACCTTCCCTGAAACTGGCTACTGCACGGTTTAATTAAAATAAACTCAAAAAAGCCCCAGCCAACTTGCAGCCACAGGTCTGAAGACCTGGACTGGAAATGTGTGAGATGGGTGTTTTCAAGCTGTAGTCTCTCCAAGTGTTGCCTGCCTGGCAGAGCTGCAATTTCTAGTCTAGAAATTAATAAAATAATATATTCATCAAGTATAGCTATCCAAAAGAGAAAAAAGAGGAAAAACCAATAACCCAACTTAAACCAGGTGGACTTAAAGGAGAGTCTTTAGAGCCCTCAGTCACCTCAGGAGAATCAGGTTTGGTCATTGGCCAAAGACTGGAAATCCCACCAAGAATAAAGCACAGTTTGACAGCAGACAGCGGGGCAGCCGTGCCCCTTGCATCGTGCAATAATAGTCAGTGTTTGGGTGGCCCGAGCTTTCCTGGGAAGTGTTTTATGTTCAGCAGGTGGGTGGGTGATAGGAGTTTGCGACACAGCACATGGCGTTGGGGTGGGAGATGACCTTCGGGCTGTGCCCACCGTGTCTGGGATGCTCTCCCACAGCCAGCGCCATGCCGTTGAGGGGTTTGTGACATTCCATGTCTGTGGATGCATCCATGTCAAAGGCATGTGTGTGAGGTGTGTGCCAGGCCTCACAGCGTGTACCAACAGAAGGTGCCTTAGCATGGGACTTGTGGTGGGGCAGGGGGTGGTGGCTGGCAGCCCCCGATGGTCTCCATGGGGTGATTGATCCCAACTGAGGAGAAGGATGGAAGAACCATGGCCTCTGGTGGGTGCTGCCATGTTATTACTGCTGGTTGCCTTGGGTCTCCTGAGTTGGGGATATTCCTCTGGTGGCTTCTTTCTCCATACTGGGGTGTTAACACTGCTTATTCTGTGTTTTCCTGGGGTGTCATGGCTGCAGGCAAACCTGAAGAAGTTCATGGAGTACGTGCAGATGCTAAATGCGGAGAAGGTCTGCAGACTGCTGGAGAAGGGACTGGACCCCAACTTTCACGATCCAGATACTGGAGGTGAGACTGGCTTCTCCAGAGAGGGGAGGGTGACAGAGCAGGGTTGAGGGAGAAAGTGTCCAGGGAACACAGTGGGAGTCTGGGGGGGTTGGTTGTTTTTGAGGAGGTGCATCAAACTGTATTTTGTCTGGAATGTAAGGTGTGGAAGAAAGGGATGAAAATTGAATTTGTCAGTAGCATGTCTTCTTACGATGCTTCGGGTCTTGGGAGTGTGAAGTTACAGAAGGCTCTTGGGAGAAGATGGTGTGTGTGTGGGAAAGATACAGAGTCTGGGAATACAGCACAAAATGAGAGAGCAGCGGGGCCATGGACCTTTCCATGTGGGATTCTGGGGAAGATGAGGCTGTCTCTGAATCTGGTGAGTTGGAGTCACTGCCTGAGGATCTCTTCATGAAGCAATCAGAAGGTTTCAGTATTTTAGGGCTCAGGAAAATCAAATTTTGGCCTCTGGTTTCCTCGATTTTTTAATTTCTCATTTTTCTTTTTTAGCCTGTGTATGTGAGCAAAGTTCACAAAGTGCACCCCACAGAGGTCTGGTCGCTGGGGTGGTGGTGGTCTCTGGGCCATCAGCGAGCTCCTGGCTGTGAGCAGTGAGACCAGACTCCATCACCTCCTCCTTGATGGGGCGGTGAGGGAGGATTCTCTCCTTTTCCCCCGCTGTGAAA
Source organism: Scolopax mira (assembly GCA_004320125.1). NCBI lineage: Eukaryota > Metazoa > Chordata > Aves > Charadriiformes > Scolopacidae > Scolopax > Scolopax mira. The sequence goes on from BJBW01007900.1 coordinate 18,423, forward strand.
TCTCATTGTCTTGTTCTGAGAGAGGAGTTACTGCTTTCGTTGTTCCTCTTTTAAAGTAATGCAGCTTATTAGTATTTATTATAGAGTTGGACTCCTATGTGTGAGTCATGGGCACATTTCCAACCCATGAGCAGACTCCAATCTGATGATTAATTTCCTGTGTTTCTGGTTCAGTTGGATGGTTTGTCAGGTTGTTTCTGAAACACTGGCTACCCCTGTGCTCAGGAATTCGGTGTGTGCAGGCTGCTTTTCAGCAGCGGGATCAGGTGGCGGATCTGGTCATGTTGTCGGTGACACTATTGCCCTCTCTTGTCCTCTCAGACAAGGTGGCTGTGTCCCACCTGCCCTTTGGGAGCAGCCCCTGCCAGCCCCTGAGCTGGGCAGGTGAAAGCCGGTGCAGCCCAGCTCTGGGAAGAGCCATTGGCACAGCCCAGGAATGTTTATAGCGTTGGATATAAACCTGTCAGAGGGTCCCAATGAACAGCTCAGATGAAAATAGCTGATAGCAGGCCAGCGTGGTCACCGTGGGCCCTGGAGCATGTCCAAACAGTTCAGCTCCACGTGCTTTCCACTTTTGCCCAAGACCTTACAAGCATTTTGAGGGATCTTTCCTTTTAAAGAAATCCCTCTGCTCTTGTGAAGCTGATTCAGCTTTCCTGGGTATGTTCTGCTGCAGAGCTGCTTCAGGTGCTGTGGGAGTTTGGGGTCTGATAGAGGTTGAACCCAGATGTTATTTCGCAGAAAGGTAGAGATTCAGAGGAGCTGGCTCTTGAGCACTAAAAAGACTCAGATGTAGAGGGGGAAGAAGGAAAAACACCTGACCCAACTAGTCCTTTGGATCTTGTTCAGAACCCAGGGCAAGACCAGATGCATAAATAGAGTGTTAGAGCAGAGGGAGTCTTGGACACCTCACTCTGGAGTCCTCATTCTTGTGCAAAACCAGCTCGTTACTGCTTGCCTTACAGTCTGTTTGGTGAGCTTGAAAGAATGACATCAACCTGCTGTTTAGTATTCATGGGCCTGGAATTTAAGACCAGATGGAGCTGTCAGTGCTGTCCGACCTGACCTCCAGTGTCTTGCAGGATGCTCCTCACCCTCTGTGTGTGCCTTTCACTAAGCAAAGCTTAAACATGTTTTCCAGAAAGTCATCAATCATGATTCAGGGAACAGAAGATCCCTGCCTTTCCTTCCTTATTGGGTTAATCACCCTCATGGTTTAAAATTCGTCTCTCATTTGAATTTGTATGCTTCAGCTTCCAGCTGTCGTTATACTTTATCTTCCAGATTAAAGAGCACTTTAGTACCTGGTATGCCTTCACACGAAGGTATTTATACATGGTAATCAAGTCAACATTCCATCTTCCTTTCCTTAATTAAAGAGAGGCCAGACTCCCCCAGTTTTTCATTTGAAGGTATTTTCTCTCGTTTTCCTGTAATTTTTGTGACTTATGTGTCACTACTCCATTTTTAGGTGTTTTTTAGAGTGCAGGTAGCAGACAGTGTGCTGCCTCCTGTGCCACCTGTCCCAGGCAGACACATCAATTCCTGCAGGTCCTTGATCTGTGGCCTCTGGGCATTTGGGAGGATGGAGTGACTGGGGGACTCTGGGATGGGTCCCCGCGTTATGTCCTGCTGGATGGAGGGGCCAGGAGGACCTCCCTTCCCGTTCCTCCTCCTGACTTGTGTCCTGCCCCCATCTTAACTGGGATTACTGGGATGAACCACTCAACAGTTCCTTGCTTGGGAGTGTTGTTCTGGGGAAGTTGTTTTCCTGCTCAGAATCCCAGATGGGATTGGGGTTGTCAGGGACTTCTGGAGAGCATCCAGTCCAACCCCCTGCCAACCCAAGGGATGACCTCCCTCCATCTGCTGGCCACGCTCTTCTTGATGCCCCCCAGGATGCCATTGGCTTTCTTGGCCACCAGGGCCCATTGCTGGTTCCTGGGCCTCCTGGTGTCCACCAGGACTCCCTGGTCCTTCTCCTGAGGTGCTTTCCAGCAGGTCACCCCCAACCTGTCCTGGTGCAGGGGAGTATTCCTCCGTAGGTGCTTGCCCTTGCTGAATTTCATCAGGTTTCTCTCTGCCCAGCTTTCCAGCCTGTCCAGGTCTCAATTCCTATTGTGTATTGTGTATTGGCCTCTGTGCCCATGGTCCCTGGTCCTAACCCAGCCCCGTTTGCTTCTAGCACTCTTCCAAGTATTGTGGCACCTACAGGCATCATCAGAGATTTTATTTACCTCAGGATAATTGTTGAGGATCTAGAATAGAGTCAGGTTCCAACACCCTGAAGAGTCTCTTCAGTGCTGACATGGTGGGGCGCGTTCCCCAGTGACCGCTCCAACTGTGGCTCTTCCATGTTCATTTGGAACACGTGGGGCTGATGTTTAACACGACTCATTTTGGTGCCGTGTAGGACCCAGCCAAGCATGAGCCTTGCATCAGGGAAGTGACCTGCATCAGCCAGACTGGTGGTGTACCAGGGGAAGGCGACAGGTTTGAGTAGGAAGACCTATTTACTGTAAAGCGTTATTGGGAGATGTCAATAATAGAAGTGTTCTTTAATACTGTGTCCATTAAATTCCAAATCACTTTTCCCAGAATTATAGAATTTTCCCAGGATCAGTTTTATTTCTTTGACTTGCATTTTCATGGATCGTTTTCCTTGCCTGTTTTTGAACACTGGGCTGTCACTGCTTTGCTTCTGGTCTTATTGAATGTCCCAGTATTTCAAAATGTATTAAAATTTAACTTTTTTTGGACCTGGAAGATCTTCAGGGAGAAGATAAGGAGGATGATACACAACATTCACTGGATGTAAGCAATTTATTCAATATTAGGTAGCTCATGCCAAAAATTCTTATTTAGTAATGGAAGGAAAATAATGCATTTCCACAGCAGCAAAGCAGATTTTTCTATCTGTATTTGTTAGCAGTTACACACTGTGGCCTGGTGACGGACTGTCTTTCACAGGGGCCAGGAAGCCATTTTTGCGCTGCTGACCCGGGAGGAGCATGGGGCAGCTCTTCTCCTCTTGGATTTACAGAGCTGTAGTTCTGGGTCACACAGAAATTGTTCTTCAAGACTTCCCAGTCACCTTTTACTTTCTCTTTTTAATTTTAAACCTCCCACGTTTCCTGTGATCAGTTGCCTAATCTAATTTCCCTTGATTGATTCCTTCAGGAGGCATCAAATATTCACCTGGCTGGTTGGGATTTCCTTCTTTCTGCGTCGTCCCAGCTGACTGGACAGCAGTCAGGTATTTAGCAGATGTTTGTTTATGATATTGAGATCCAAGGTAGCACTCCCATATGTTAGAGTGAAACAGTATCTAGAGAAAAGTGATCAGTTTTCTCTTTTGTAGAAAATCAAGTGAGATTTTATTGCTTATTGGCTTGGACACCAGCGTTTTCCTTCACGGTGGAGTTGCCCCAGTAATGCAAATGACAATTTATACAACTTGGAGATAAAGACTTAGAAATTAATGCATTTTTTCTTTAGTGGTTTGTAACAAAATCTTATGAAGAACCTTTCAACTTACTATTTCAGACACTAATCCACACACACTCAAAGTCGTGTTCTGAGTAGTCAGTGGCCACAGGAGAGGTGATGGGATTTTAAGGTGAGCTTGTTCTCTGGTCCTCCCCTGCCCCCTCAGCACTGTCTCATTCTCCTAACAATCCGGCATCCTTGATACTCTAAAATGGTGTCATTGTCTGTAAATGTTGGTACTGACAATTATATCACAGTTCTTACTGCCTGTAAAAGCAGTCTCCATCCTTTTCCTTGTTTTCCAGGCTCTGAGCATTTTGCAAAGAGGAAGAAAAAAACCTTCCTCACATTCTTTGGCAAATGGCTTTAATTACTTCTGATACAGTGCATTTGCGCTCTGCTTCCCTCTTTGGAATCATTTTGCTTGTGTTCTTAGTTAAGTGTCTTCTTAATTGCTCTACCTATTTCTCAGCTGAGATCATTATCTCACCTCTGGGTCGGGAAGAGCCGGTCGGGTCATTCACTGAGAATCCTCCAGAACCGGCCAGAACATCCCGGTTTTGCTCCTGTGATATGGCTGGTGAGTCACGTCCAGTGGCTTTTCTGGGATCCTTTGTGGTGCTTGTAGGACTGAAGGGATCTCTGGGATGAGAATGTGGACTTTTCTGTCCTTCAGCTTTGCTTCCACGTCTGTGTGCCCCCATCAGCACCAATGGAGAATTGTGGGCTGTCCTCAGCTTCTGTGGAAGTGCAGTGCCACTGCATGGTTCCCGTTCCCTTGGCAAGATTTCCAGGTTCTGGTGAAGGGCGCCCGGACACGTTTCAGCGCCTGGCCCTGAGGCTGGAGTCAGTTGCCTGGATGGGGCACGTGGCGCCAGGGGGTGTGAGACATTGGCAGGGACCGGGCTCGGAGCGGGGCTGGCAGGGGAGCTGTGGGATGGGGTGGGATTGGTGCCTGTGGAGCCGGCAGCTGAGTCCCACCTGCTGGCTTCTGCAGGAGAGCTCAGCTGCACTCCACCGAGGTGGCATCTCCTCGCCAGCAACTGTGGAGGGAGCTTTTGTACCCACAGTTACGTGTGGGGATGGACCCCCTCCCTCTGGGGTCAGCTTGAGGAAGATCATCTGCTAGTCTTTCTTGGTGATGCTTTTCAGGACCTGGGCCTCTCATGGATCTTAGTATAAAATATGAGAAATATAAGCTGATGGTCTTGCTGAAAGCAAATAGAAATCATAGAAAATAAAATACTTCTTTTTTTATTAAGTATTTAACTTCTGGCCATAATATTACTGAATGCAGAGTTAGACTAGGAAGCTAAAGCCATCTCAGACTCTCTTCTCCATCCCATTTTGCCTTGTTTTGGACATGGCTATTTCTGCCCTTGCTCCTCCCAGCCGGGTTCCTCGCAGTGGTGCTGGTCGTGGTTGGTTCTCCTGTTCTGTTGTCCACCTTGATGTTCTGCTCTCCTGCTTTCTCTGTCTCCCCAGTTCTCTCCCTGTAGATCTTCTCCTCAGGCTGCCTTTGAGCCTCCTCTCTGGCTGTCCTCCCACGAGTCTTTGAATGTCAGATGGTGCACAATTTGTCACCAGCTCATGCTTCATATTGAGGACTGGTTCTCTCCTCTGCAGCAAAGAGAGCACGGTGCATCCCTGGCACAGCCCTTCCCCTGGTGCCGGGACAGATCCATGCCCGAAGAGGAGAAACCATGTTCCCTATGGAATGCCCCTTTGGCAGTCCTTTTTTCAATAGCCTTGTTTACTACAGTGGAATTTCCCGAGCTGCTGGATGAGGGATGCAGAGGAGGCAGGGATGCTGAGCGCAGCGTGGCGGGCCCTGTGCTCAGGTGGCAGTCTCAGTGGTCACCTTGTCACAGTTTGACGCTGGGTGTGTGCAGGGTGGTGATACCATCACTGCATTCCCATCCCTGGGACACGCGAGCAGCTCTGTCTTCTGTGGTCTCCTCATGCATCTGCAGCTTGGTGGCCATCACCGTTGTTTCTTGCGGCTTTTGTGTTGGCTCGGGGGGGAAATCACGCAAGTGGCCTTTCTGAGGGTGGTAGGACCTCAGACTCCTTCAACAAGGACCCTTCCAGATGGACCCATCTGAGTATGGGAGCCCTGCTGTTGTGTGGTCACCTCTAGCTCTGTTTGTTGTTCCATCACCCATAGGGCTTCTCTGGATAGAGCTAAGACTCCGACTCTGGAGCCATCCATCGTGTACTGCCTTTCTGATGAGGTGGGCTCGAGCAGAGGAGGCACATAACAGTTCCCATCAGGAAAAGTTTCTGGAATTTATCATGGACTTCTGGTTCCAATCTGCCTGACTTCTATTCCTCTGCAAGAAGATAAATTAGTTATCTCAAGTACCTAATCATTCAATTAACCACAGTTTTGGAAAATAAAGTGGCTCATTTTTACTGAAGATCGTTAGGTGAGGCTCCTGTGATGAGCTGAGCACATGCTGGGACAGACCCCCACCAAAGGCTGGCAGTGAACAGTGGAGGAAGGCTGGGGGGGGCAGCCTCTTCAGCCAGCACAATTCCAGTTGGAAGAGGATATTTTAACAAGCCTTCAGGGTGTTTCCGTGTAAAATGGTGCTGATATCATTTATGGTATATTTTAAAGGCTGCACAAAGCAGCAAGGATAGTTATTTTAATATGAATACCTTAAAGTTGGTTTGGAAGAGACTTAACAAATAGCTCTTTTATAAAAATAAATATATTTGGGCTATTTTTCTTTAGTCTAGCAATTTTTTTCTTTTTTTAAAGTAAAGATGTGTATCACAGCAGCGCATATGGATGGAGCCTTAGGTTAGAGCTCTATGTGCAAACCCGCATGGAACAGCACGATGAGAAAGGACACTTGCCTCTCTACCTCCTGGAGAAGGTCTCAGTGCTGTCAGTGATGCCCGTTCCATGATGCTGATCATTATGAGACGTCAGGAGTGGTGGGCTCGGTGCTCAAACCCCCTCAGCAGAACACGGTGTACAAGCTCTGCGTCTTTGTGGTGTCTGACTCTGCTGACTGGAGGCCTCTCCCTGTTTCCTGTCAATGATTTTTGGCTGTTGTTAAGATCCCAATGTGTTTTCATCTGAAATCGGGCATTGGGCAGAGAGAAAGTGAATTATTTTTCTCAGACTGTCTGCTTTCTGCTGCCAGTTTTCATCCTGCCCTTTGCGGGAGCATAGTAAGCAGCATGAGTGATGCCTGTCAGTGCTGATCCTTTTTTGTACCATCTTGTCCTGGGAAAAAATAAATATACATATGTGCAGGGTGGTGTTTTATTTTGGTGAATGGTGAAGTAGAAATGTAGTTGTTCTGTGTCCTTCCTGCTCTGTTTTTACGTTAGCTAGCCGGGCATGATGGATGGAAGAAAATTTTGTCTGGTAGTTTTATATTCTCGGGGCTTGACCAAGTCTCAGTCTGCAACACAGGAGGTCTGCTACCATGAGCTGGTGCTGTCCTGGAGGTTAATCAGGGGAGGAGGCCACTGGCTTCTCCAAACTGGAAAGGACACAGGAAACCTGGGAATGGAGGGGGCTGCCGAGGATGAAGCCAGTGAAGCCTCTTTGCAGGACACCATCTCCTTGCCAGTCGCTGTGGAAGCAGAGAAAGGGTGTAGGGAAAAAGAAGAATATTAATTCAAAGCTTAATATCCTGTTCCAGAATGGGGAAGACCCTTGGTGATTTGGACTTTGATTATACCATGGCTGAGCTGGTTCCAGAAGTGGTTTCTGTGCCTCCAGCTCTGGACGGAGCCTGAGGGGGCTGTAGGAGCTGCCTTGTTCATTGTGTTCTCCCTTGAAGCTCACCTGCAGGCTGTGGGGAAGCCTCCTGGTGCAGCACAGAAACCTTCAATACCTTTATTGCACCCAAACCCACCTGTGAACCTACAGGTGCCTGGGAATTACCCCCTGGGACCTCACATTCCCTCTAGCTGGCCAGGGAGGTCCACAGATGTGGCCAAGCTTCCCATGGCAAAGCCACATGGCGTAGGGACCTGGTCTCTGTGAGGAGCAGTAACGCTGCGAATGGGGTTTCCCTCCCCCGGGGAGTGGGGAGCTGTTGCAGACCAGGCTGCTGAGCACTCCCTGTGTGCAGGGGACCCCCCAAGAGCCAGCACACAGCAATATCCGACCATAACAGCCGAAGCGGAGACAGTTTCCAGCAATAAGTCCTCCACTGGCCCTTCACTTCCTGAAGACAACTGTGCCTCAAATTTCCATAAGTGTTCTCTATTCAAGAGCCATCCCTCCTTGCACCATCTCCAGGAACCCAAAGTCTCTTAGACCTTGTGGGTTTGTTTTTTGGCTTTGGCCTTCTTCAGCTTATCAGAAACTTCCTGAATGTCCTTGTTCCAAGTCCTTCTGCACCAGTGCTGCTCTCCATCTTTGCCAGGAGATGCTCACCTGGCCCACCAGCCAGGGCTCTCCTGTGTGGGAATGTGGTAAAGCCTGAAACTGGAGAGGAGACAGACACGGGGAGGAAACACTCTCTTCCAAAAGGTCTTAGTGTTTTCTTGCCTGCTTCTCTGTGTCTCCTGTAAGGACCTGCAGGGATGCTGTGTGTGGAGAGAGAAAAGGCTGCTTTGCTGCCTCCTCGCTCCTAGATGCTTTGAAAATCTTAGTCTTCCCTGGAAATACTTCTATGCTGAATTTTTAACCCAGAGCTTTCAGGTTTGTCAGTGAAGGGATGTCACCGTGGGCAGAGGTCCAACCAAGATTTCAAGAGAAGGAATAAATAAATGATGGTATTTCCAGTGCTTGGTATTTAGCAAAGGTAGAAAAAGCTGCAGTGCATAAGTGCTAGCTTTAACTTCTCGGCCATCCTTTAGGAAATCACTGTGGTAAATCTTCTCTGCCTTCCAGCAGAGCAGCACCACTATTAGCAATGCTCTTTTATCCGCTGTGTCTCTGGGGATGAGTCTACCAGGGATATTGCAAATAAGCCCTGACACCAAATGCTCCTTTCTGTGCGGCCTGGTCTTCAGCAGCCTGGATAATTACAAACACCATTTATTCTCCTTCCTTGTACAAAAGTGGAGAGGGGACCGCAAATCCTTGAGGTTTTAGAAATTCAGGCTTTCTGCAGCTAAAGCTTTCTTCTTCAGCTGCTCCTGTGCAACACAAATGTTCTCTTCATCTCCGTTCAAAGGCAGTTTGTGGCTGCTCTGCTGATTTTTGGGGCAGAGAATGCAGTATTACTGTCCCAAAGACTTTGCAGTACAGACCCCTAATAAAGACTCATCCTCTTCTCAGTTTCTGTAACCTTTTCTTCTTGCCCTCTTGACCAAGGGAGAAAACATGTTCTTGCAGAAATTATTTGTGGGTCATTATTCGTGGTCTTATTCAACAGAGGGAAATTAAGTCTCACCTGCAGCCTGCTGGGTTTCCCAGAAAGCAGAGCTCTCCCGTTGCTCAGCGACTATTTCTTTTAAAGGAGAGAAGTCATACAAACCTGCCCGAGGTTTGGATTCTAGCAGTTCAGAAGGGGATGTGTCTTTTCTGGATGGACCCTGTTCATCTGGGCCACCAAAGCGCCTGCACTGACTCTCGGTTTCTCTTTCCAGCATCCACGATCTGGGACTTGTCATCCAAGTTGTCCCCGTTAGGAGGGAAATGGTTCCCTTCTTCTGCTGTTAGTCCAGCTTTGCTTGTATTTCTGACGCCAGTGCTAGGTTTGGGGTGAGACATGGGGGGTTTGGTCCCCTTATGCCTTGTCTGTGCAGGTGTCCCATGCTTGTCATAGAATTGCAGAGCGATGTGGGGAATTGACAGGGGCCTCTGGAGAGCCCCCAGTCCAAGCCCCTGCCAACCCCAGGGGC
>BJBW01007907.1:3736-27289 GCA_004320125.1 Scolopax mira
CCGTCCCTTCCCCAGCTCCCCTCTCCCTCCCTTCCCCAACCCTGGGGGATCCGTCCCCGCGCTGCTCCCCCCGTGCACACCGACAGGCTCCTGACGTAACTGGGACAAACGCCTTTTAAGTTCTGATAAACCGAAAGGGAGTCTGAGCAATATTCGGGTGAGATTACCTCCTTGCCAGGCCTGTTTCTCTCTGTAATAGCTTTTCCTGCTTGCCTCGAAGTTCCCATAAGGATATATGCTGTCAGCTCGGGATGCCAGCGAGGCTTCAGGAATATTTATTTCCTTTGGGCAAGAATTAAAAGGAAGGGGAGGGAAGTGGTGCCCAGCGGAGCCCTCTCCTCTGCTGGGGTACAGATCCTGGCCCTGTCCCCGTGACCATCGTCCCAGCTTCTGACCGAATCCTTACAAAAACCTGCAGTTCAAAGAGAGTGAGAGATGCACAGAGCTCCTACCATCACCAGAACTCACCACCCGCATAAATAGTGGAGCATTGGGCCGGCCTTTCGTGTATCTGCTGGTTAAAACATGGAGTTTGTGTCTGCAAACGATACTGCAGGATTTCTGAAGGGCAGCAGGGTTTGCAGGACCCTCCTGGAGATGTGTTTTGTTCTGGGTGAACGGGAGGTCCTGGAAGTGGAGGACGGTCTTGGTGTGATGGTGGGGTGAGGAATGTGATGGGCTGGTGTTAAGTCTGATCCGAGGTGTGGGAGAGGAGATTAGATCCAGGACGTTGGGAGCAGCGTTGGGGAAGGTTTGGTGGAGTCTGAGGAGTTGAACTTGGAAAGGCTGAGGTGATGCAGAGCTGCCGTGGGGACAAACCCTGCAGCCTGGGGGTGTGGGAATCTTTGGAGTATGATGTGGAGCAACACCATGAACTTCATCTCGGAGACGGGAAGTTATCCGTGGTGAATAGGGCTTGTGCGGTGAAGTCACTTTGCCCTGGGGTGACTTCTCCCCGTCATCTCCAGCCTCCTGCTGGGCAGTGTTTCACGGCGTCTCTGTGGATTTACCGGCCGTGCTGCCCACCCCCCGTCCCACGGCCGCTGCCTGGGTGCCCTCTGCCAGGGCTGGGCAGGAGCCAAAGGTGTCACCATGTCACCACAGCCACTGCTTGGCCCGCGGCGCAGGTACAGGCAGTTGGGAGAGGCAGCGACAGACATCCCTGCGCCTTGTCACCCATCGGTGTCACCCAGTCTGAGGACTGCGAGTGCTGAACAGAGCGTGTCCCAGCAGCGGGGGGGAGGCAGAGACGAATGCCCCACGTTAGTGGGGGCCTGGAGATGCTCTCTTACAGGCAGAGATGCTGGAAAGAGCGGGATTAAAGAAGGAGGGTGTGATTTGATGCAGCGGTTGGTTTGGGGGAGCCATAGAAGCCGCAGCCTGTTCCGAGCAGGGTGGAGGTGCTCGGCTGTACCCATGCCCTCCCCACAGAGAGTCACTGGCCTTTCTCGCAGCGTCGCTGCTTCTGTAAATGTGAGCAGATACACGTTTATTTGCAGATGATGGATGGGCCGGAGGGCGGCTGGTCAGTTCTGAGGGTGCTGCCGCAGAGCCGGCTGCCCTGGCACGGCAGGAGGATGCTGTGGTGCAGGGAAGCGGTGGGTGATTTCGGTGTTGTCGGCCCAGAGCGTTGAAAGCACTGGCTGCAGGGCTGACTCACTGCTAAAGGGAGCGGGGACCCAGCAATGAAATGCTGAGCTGTAAAGGAGGGTTATTATTGCCCGTCAGGTAAGGAACGGGGGGAAATCCCAGAGCAGGCACAGCGTGTCCCAGCACCCGGGAGCGATGCCCCTGGCCGAGGACCAGGGACTGCTGCTGACAGGATTTAGGGCAGGGGGGTTACAGCTCCTCTCAGGGGGTTTGTGAATTTCTAAAAAAGTGGAAATTTCTAAAGAGTGGAAAACTGCCTGTGTGGGGCAGGCTCTTCCTGGCTTGGTGCTATGGGGTTTTATACCTTCAGGCTTATGGACTAACCCGCCCCCCCCAAGGCATTGTGCAGGCTGGACTTTAGTCCAGAATCCATTGCCGTTTCTGTTCTTTTTGGGTTTTACTGCTGTTTTTCTGTAGCCTCTCTCAGTTACGTGGGACAGTGCCTGGCAGAGGCTGTCCTTCCTGGCTCTGTGGCTGTCCCACCGCGGGGCTGGGCTGGTAGTGCTGCCCTGCCCTGGGGCACCAGGAAAGCTCCCGTCCCCTCAGACCACCTCCCAGCCCAGTGCTGAGACCCCCCAGAGCTCAGTGCAGCAGTGAGAGCCGTCCAGCCCTGCTGTCTGCCAGCAAACACTGCTCTGGTCCAGTAAGAGCGTGGCAAGCTGCCCCATGCTCCTGCAGGCCAAAATGGGTCCTGTGTGGTTAAACTGGGCTAAAGCTGAACCTACCAGAGTTCTTGAAGCTTCTGCACGATTCCCAGCGTGCCCTGTGATGTGCTTTGGTTCATCTGCTGCCGCGGTGCGATGCTCACCTTCAGCTCGGCCCTCGGCATCGCCCGGGTCTCGGAGCAGAGAACGGCCATCGGTGCTGGGGTTTTTCCGGTGCACGGGAGGCACCCACGGTGCCCTGTGTGGGTGGGCAGGAGGCCAGGAGGAGAGGAGGGAGCAGTGGGGACTTTGGTTCCAGGACAGCTTTTAGTTTTATCTGAAGATGGCCAGCTTTGAAGCACACGCTAAATCCAGAAGGTTGGTCCGTAATCCCGGTTTTTACCTGCTTCTCCCAAACAAGTGCCCTAACACATGGCCAGGATGATTAAGCATCTCCTCCTTTCCAGGCTCATTTTGCCATTACAATTCCTGTCTCCCTGCCCGGAGAGCAGCTCCGGTTTGGCAGCAGTTTGGGCAGTGCAAGCTCTTGCATGACACGCTATTTTGGGAGGTGGTGAGGCTGCACCCCCGGGAGGTGAAGGCTGCCTGCTGCTCCACAGCACCCACGGGATGCACGGCACCCACCTCCCATCCTGGCACAGGTCTGGCTCCAGGCACCCCTGCCTCGGGGGCATCTCTGCTGCCACCGTGGGAACCCAGCCAGGGAAGCTCACAGGGGGGACCCAGCACCCGAGAGTGGTGAAGAGGCATCCCCCGCTTATAGAGCTGGGCTTCAGCCCAAAATACTGCTATTTTAAGAATTTTATGTCTTGGTTTAATGTTTCTGTGGCTCGTAAGCAGCAGGCAGAAGTCTCCCTGTCAGACTGTGCCAATGGCACCAGGGACCCCCGGGGCGTCCTGGCCTGAGCCACGTGGAGCGACCCCGCGCTGCAGCAGAGAAAGGGACCCTCACTGCCATCGCATGTGCCCTATTTATTACACATTTTTATAAGGCTCCCTGGCTGTGGTGTCTGCACCCCAAATAAGACCAAACTTTATGGCTTGGCATGAAATTGCTAATATTGCCTGGAATTCAGCATTGCTGACACTGGGCAGCAATCTCAGCTGTTGTAAAGTGCTGTTGTTTCCCTTTTATGGAGCTATTACTTTACGGTGGGTAGAAGTCTCGCCGGTGGCATTTACTGAGCGAGACTGCTCCTAGAGAAGGATTTTTTTAGCTGGCTTTAATCTTTCTGTTCACATATCTTCCAATCTGAAATTTTCCAGGTTTTTCATTGCTTCTGGCTCAGTTTCAGTTAAAATGGACTGGAATTTTTTAAATGAGGCAAGGTGAAGGAAAAATGGTTGCAATATATTCTTTGAGTAGACATGATGCTTTTAAAAAACCCCAGCATGATAGAAAGCTAATATTTTACATGGGTGTTAGCAGCGAAGCAAGTAGGTGACAGTTAGTGCTTCAGAGGAAATGAATTCTGATTTTGCATGGTAGTAGGGATTAGAAAAATCAGGTTTTGTAGGTGTAGATTTATTTATCAATGGCAGCCTACTAAATCAGGGCCCCATAAACACTGTTGTGGCCTAGGTCGTATCTCTGCAGAGAGATTTACTTTGGCTTCACTCCCCTCTCCCGCAGTCACTTACTGGTCCTTGCCCCAGCAGATACATGGGCAACTAGTGGAGCGTGTGGATTAGGAGGCCAAGTGCAGGTCCTGGTCTCCCGGGTGTGCTATCTCACAGGGATGGACATCCCTGCCTCTGACCGCACTCAGCGCTTGAGCCAGCAGTGACACTTCTAGCTCAGAGTCCTGAAATTCACAGCCCATATGAAGACCTGCCTTAGATCTAGGAAGCACATTTCTCGAAGCCCAGCTGTCCCCATCAAGGTGAAGGGGAGGAGAGGTGAGCATCCAGCCAGAGATGGTTTGAGGAGCCCTGGAGAGTCCACCTTGTGTGCCAAGTGTTCCTTGGTCAAGGTGCCTGCTGCTCTCCCTGGGGCACGCCGTGGTCTCTTCTCCCAAGGAACAGGTGATGGGACAAGAGGAAACAGCCTCAAGTTGCTCCAGGGGAGGTTCAAATTGGAGATTAGGAACAATTTTTCCACTGAAAGGGATATCAAGCCTTGGAATGGGCTGCCCAGGAAAGGGGTTGAGGCACCATCCCTGGAGGGATTTAAAAGCTGACATAGTGGGGTTGACACTGACATAAGGGTTGACATAGTGCTTAGTGAGATGGTTTAGTGATGGTTTCTATCAGAGTTAGGTTGGTAGTTGGATTAGATGATCTTAAAGGTCCCTTTCAACCTGAACAATTCTATGTTCAGCCTCATCTCCTGGTGCCTTCTCAGGTGCTTGGGCAGGTTTTGTGAAGGTTTTCAGCTTTAGCTTGGCCTCTCCTTTGAGAGGTGCCTGTTGCTGCTGTTCATACGCCGATGCCCTGTGCCACAGCGAGTGCTGTGCCTAAACCTAGCGTGGGGCCCAGCCTTTGGCTTGTGAGTGGTAGCAGAAGCCTGTGATTGTGATGGTTCTTCACTCCCAGCTCAGTGCTGCAGAGCTCAGGAGGTCATTAATGCCCTGGCTGAGGAGCGGGTGGCCTCAGGTAGCTGTGAGCAGCGTGGCATTTTGAGCTGAGGTTTGCCCAGAAGCGTGATCAGATGTTTATGCCTAATGTGTGGAGGACTCTTATGTCCTCCTCCACACCTTCTTCTGCGTGATCTTTCACACCTCCCTTAATTCCAGGATCACTGGAGTGAGATGGCTCATCTTCAGCCTGGAGTCCCCGGCGCTGTGACAGCTCTGTGCAAACCCTTCCCGGACGGACACAGCAGAGGTGGTGGTGTCTGCCCTGCTCCTCACAAGCCATGGCTTCTCAGACTCTCTTTGGGGCTCTTATAATTGTGAAATTGCCCTTTGTACCCATTGGGAAAAGGTTTCTTGTGCCTGTGGGCAGTTGTGGTCCCTCCTGGCTGCGATGGTGCTGTGGGTGTTACGGGAGCAGGTTGTTGCCTGTATCAGTGTTCCCCACTGGAATAGACAGGGCTGCACTTGCTGCTCTCAGAGCAATACTGGGCCCTTCCATGACTTGATGACTTCATTAAAATATGGGCTGCTGGTCCACTGCTGTCCCATGGCAGCTCCTGTGGAAAACTGGGGTGAAGATGATCCAGTGTCCTCTCTGGGCACAGGAAACACTCCAGAGTTTGCCTGCACTTCACCAGTGTTGGTTTCTGTAGTCTCGTCCCCAATAGCCAGTCATCCTTTGCCTTACAGCCCTATTAAAAACCAAGGCAAAGCATTAATTTATTTTTTCAGCTATCTTTATACCACTCTCAGTCTCAGCACATAGCACCTCGCCTCTTTTGTCTGTGTCCTTTTTTTCTGAGAGCCTGAAGAGTTTTTCCCCGTCTGCTTTAATTTCTGTTGTGAGGTTTCCCCACTGCCTCAGTTTCCCAGTCCTCAGCTCTTCATTGCCTTCTCACACAGGGGCTTCCCAGAACTTCAGCTGCTTCTTTCTGAGCCCTCCCACTCCCAGCCCGTTGTGTCTGTTGAACGAGACCAAAACTCCTCTCCCAGCAGTGAATCATGTATGTGGGTGCACTAGGTCACTTTGGGGTCTCAGACTGGAGTCACCCAGCAAGGAGGAAGCTGCAGGTGAGCATATCCATCAGTTTAGGAAGGGATTTGAAATCCCTCTTTAGGCACAGACCAGCTTCCCTCCAGAAGTTAGGAGGAAACTTCCCTGGTGGATTATCCACCTGATGTTTTGTGTTTTTTCCTGGAAGAAGCTGATACCAGTTGCTACCAGGGTTTGAAGGACTGCTAAGCTGGTGGGGACTGGGAGCCTGTGCTGCTCTTTGAACAGCTGAGTGGGCTGTAAATTATTTTACATACAGAAGGATCTCCTGAGCTTTGTGCTGAGAGCAAGGATGGTTCTGAACTTCTCCTTAACAAGAAAGAACGCTCTGTGGTGGGACATCAGGCTCCATGCCTGGCTCACGGGAGGATCCCCTGCACTTGCAGAGCTCAGGGCTGGCAGCAACGGGCTTGGGAGAAACCAGTTCCTCTGGTCGCCCAGTTTGGGAAAAGGAGCCAACATTCACAGCACAACCCAAGGCCAGCCCTCCCCAGCAGGACCCAGGCCTGGCAAGGAGCAGCAGTTTCTGCCCAGAGCACTGGTTGGGCACCTGACTTCTGTGTCCTGATGCGCTGTCTGTGTTTTCAAGAGGAATTTGGAGACACGTTGGAAGGGAGATACCAGAACTACTGCTGTTCTTCATCTGTGCAGTGGAGGGCTAGTGCAGGGTCAAGGGAGGGACCATGCTCTAGCCAGGGAGCATCATTCTGAAGGCGATTTCTGTGGCCTTTGCTAGAGGAAGGTTAGATTAGGTGGGGAGATTTAGACTAGATCTAAGGAAGAAATGTTTTAAGCTGAGGGTGGTGAGAGCCTGGCCCAGGTTGGCCAGAGAAGTTATGGCTGCCCCATCCCTGGAGGGGTTCAAGGCCATGTTGGACGTGGCTTTGAGTAACCTGGTCTCATTGAAGATGTCCCTTCCTGTAGCAAGGGGTGGGACTAAATAACCTTTAAAGGTCCCTTCCAACTCAAACTGTTCTATGATTCAATGATCCCCATCCACACGAAGGGCTGCAGAGGGAACCTAGGAAAATCCTTTGTGTTGATGGTGGTGTCTGCAGTCAGTAATGGCTAAGGTCACTGAGCATGTGACAGAGGATGGCCTGTTGGGAAGGAATCAGCATGGTTTTTGTGAAGGGATACTTGCCTTGCTGACCTAATGGAGGAGCTGTACAAGGTGTCAGCAAACCTCTGGATGGGGGGATCTGATGAACAATGTGTATTTGGATTTTCAGAAAAGCCTTAGATAAGTTTTCACTTCAAGGCTGTTGATGAAACTAAAAATTGAAAGTCTTCCTCATGACTTAAAAGCTTGTTACAGGGAGAAAGCAAAGAGTGGGACTTTAATGTAATTTTTCAGGATGGCGAATGGTCAGCAGTGGGGTACCCAGGGTGTTGGGACCTGTTTCCCTCTATGTTTTCACCCGTGAGCTGGAGAAGGCATTGAGGGTGCAACCTCCAAGTCTGTGGATGAGATAAAGTTTTTTGAGTAGCCACATGGTGCATCGGTGCTGATGAGCTCCAGGAGGATCCCAAACAGCGTGAGAGGGCAAAAGGTGGAAGATTGGCACCATGTAGGTGTGCACACAGTAATGCTGCTAGGGAAGAGCCATCTGAACATGCTGCGTGATGCTGAACATGGACCTGGTGGTAGAGCTCCAGAAAGGTCTCAGTGTTGATACTGACATGTGGAGGAGCTGGTTAGGTGAGGTGGGATTTCCATCCTCAGGCCTTGTCTCCCTGGCTGTTGGAGCTGCCACAGCTCTGCTCCTGTGTGGCTGTGGAGGTCCCATGTGTGGGAGCCCTGCCTGGGGTAGTGCACCCATCCATATTGGAGACGTGCTGGCGGAGCTGCTGCTGCCTTTCTCGGGGCTCAGCCTGAGACTTTGGTTGGGTGGAACTTCTCAGACTACATCCCTGGAGCTTTCCCTCTTTCGCCTCAGTTGTGACAGTTCAGAGGGAGCCTTAAAGAGGAGGAATAGTTCTAAACAGGCTGTCCAGGTCCTGGCACAGACCTTGTTCCCGAGACACTTGGCCACTTGTGTCACACTGACTCTGATTGATGCGTCTCAGTGGGAGTTGGGAGTGAACCATCTGAGGTTGGCTGAGATCTGGGCCCTGAAAAGCTGCCGGTCTCAGGGATCTGTGGGCGAGCTGGAGATCGAAGCTGGCCCTGGTGAGTGTCACTACACTGCCGTGCTCCCCAGCCTGCCTACTCTCCTGGGTCCCACCAGGTCTTGTTTCTCCAGCAGCTGAAGCCTGCCAGTGGCAGAGGTTGGATCAGTCAGCTCTTTCCTAACCCATCTCAGGTGCCCTGAAGCTCAGGAGCACTGGGGGCACATCTCTCCATGCAAATTTGGAGGCTCACAGAGGAGAGCAGTTACCTTTCCTGGTCAGATCCTGCTCCTTTCTGAGCTTGCAGCTTGTGGGAATCGTGGCAGTTTAGAAGTTAGTTTGTCTTGTGGATTCTTGCACAACCTTGTCCAGATTGTATGGAGAGTCTGAGAATGGCAGGTCCAATGGATGAGCTGAAAACCCTCTTTATAAACACTGCTGTGTCCTCACCCTCAGCCTCTGCACCACTGCTGTTCTTAAATTCAATCAGATCCCCTTTCTAGTTGCCTAAAGTACTCCAGCAGAGTTTTTATTATTGGGATATATTAAATTATGTTGTTTGTTTCCCATTTCTTAAAGGTGCAGTTCTAGTTTCTCTTTTTTTTTCCCCCAAAACGAATTCTGCAGAACCACCTAGAGAGGACTGCAGTGAGCAGAGCTCGGTGTGTTTCTCCGCTCACCGTCCCCGTGGCGAGGAAGGTCTGACGTGCTCTTCAACTCAGGCACTTCAGTGAAATAATGTCTTCTGACACCCTTAAATCCAGTTATTTTGCTGCTGGCTGATGTGTCTGCAGGGATGTGGGCAATACCTCGGCTGATACCAGCTGTGCTGGCAGGTGACTGCTGGTACCTGTGCCCTTGCTGTTCCCATGCTGACCTGGTCTATCCGACAGCTCCCCGGCTTTGGGGGGGGTGGTTCTGGGGAGGGGAAGGGCCCAGAGGATGGCAGGGGCTGAAGCCATTTGTGTATTTGTAGTCCAGGGTGTTGGGGTGAGGAAACAGCCGTGGCAGTCGCTGCTGCAGGAGGGTTTTATCAGCGTCAAAATCTGAAGGCTTAGTCAAAGACAAAGGATAGATACTATGGTGACAATCTGTGTGAAGAATTACCACTTCTGATAAGCAATGTCTTCCCCTCAGTTAAATTCCAGTTTGTATATTTATAATCTGCCCATCTAAATTCCTATGTGCTTTCATTGAACACGGCATTCTGCTTTGCTTCCTACATTAATCTGATTTGTGGCGTTGCCGTGCGCAGCAAACCGGCTCTCGTGGTGCACCCCGAGGTGCTGGAATTCCCTCCATCGGGGAAATTATTGTCCCTCAGCCTTTGCCCGGGAGGGGACGTGGCCCCGGTGACCGCTGCAGGGAGCTGGAGTCAGTGCGGGCACAGGTTAGTGCCAGGTGCCAGTGCAGCCATCGCTGGCCCAGGAGGGCTCGTGAGGTGGCAGGGGGTGGCCACACACAGGCTTCCACCTCCCTGACTGATGTGCCCGAGGTTCCCATGGGGTGGCCCCCCCGCCTGCTGCAGCAGGGACCTCTGCCGTGGCTGGGGGTGCTGGCAGCAGGGCCACGTTGCTGAGCACCGAGCCAGCCAGACCGGCCATGGCACTGCCCCAGATGCTTCGGTTAGCCAGGTGGGGGTGGGAGGGGGTCCCAGGTGCCTTCAGCTGCCCAGGGATGGCACGTGTGGCGAGCAGGCTTGAGTTTTCCCTGTTGCCTTTTGTCTCTTTGCAATTCTCTCGGTGGGAGAGACTGGCTGGCAAGGAGCCTGGGCAGAGTCTATGGGATAGGATAGGGTCCTCTTCTCAGAGCATCCCTGTTTCCATCACCTGAGGTTCTCTGCAGCTGGAGGCTTGGAGTGGAGCAGCCAAACCCCACTGCCCCCCCACCACAGAGTCGTGGGAATCGCAGGCAGGAATCATCCCGTGGTCCCACAGGGACCACAGACGGAGTCTCCTCCTGCCTGACCAGAGTACATGGAAGCTGAATTTGTGTGTTACAGCACTGTGAAGATGCACACGCCTTCATACGTGCATATGTCACATATAGAAATGATTTATTGTGTCTTCCCTTTATCTCTATAATCCATGATTCAGGTTTTAGGGACCGTGTCCATCTTTTTGTGCCGTCACTAAACCGAGCCCTCCTGGATTTACACGTGCTACGTGTGCAGCTCCCCAGCAAAGCTGAGCAGAGTAGATCTAATCCATCCGGGCAGCAGTGGGCATCTGATATAACGCCCTGTGTTATTGGTTGGTTCTGGAGCACGTGGCGTCGTGTGGAGGCGTGAGGGAAATACGCAGAGATCTGAGTGTGCCGGAGCAGTGGGCTGCTGGACGGGGCAGTGCTGGGGTGGAAGGAGGTAAAGTGTTGGTCTCATTAATGGTCTTAGTGTTTTCTATAGTGTCCTTGACATGAGAAGCACTCTTGAACTCCACTGGTGATATAAAGTTGGTGCTTAGGAGGATTGGAATATTAGGAAGAATTTGAAGGATGGGAAAACTAGAAATAAGATAAAACAGTAAGCAGGCTGTATGTCAGAGATAACAACAAAAATTTTGACTATGAGTTCCTAGTTGCCTTATCTGTTAGAAACAATAGAGGGAAATGTTTGGGAATATTTATCAGAAGATGACGGCCAGTATTTGTTGTGACACAAAGGCAAATGCTACCATAGTTGTACAAAATCCTGTAAGACCTTATATAAAATACTATTTACAGTTCACTGTTACAGAGGCTCAGAAAAAGATGAACAGAAGCTAGAGCAGAAGAGGGCTGCCGGCAGGGTCAGGAGACATGGGGGTGACCATCCTGGGACCAGGCCTCCTTGGACCTTGGGTCCTGTCCCCAGTGACAGGGGATGCAGGGACAAGTCACAAAATAGGGCCAGTGCCCGGGGGTGACTCCCATGACATACTTGCCCGTAGCTGGTGAGGAGCAGTCAGGGCTCCCCGGCACAAAGCCTGCCTGTGGATTATCCTTTTCATTAGCCAGTGGTGGATTGTCCTCCACGAACGTGTCTAATCCCCTTTTGAAGCTGTTGGCTTTCGCCGTGTCCTGCAGCACCGACCCTCTGCTGAGAGAAAGGGCTTCTTGTCTGAAAATCCATGTCCCTGCCACAAGGTTAACAAATGCAAAGACACTGGAAAATGGGCTTGTTTATCCTACAGAATTGGAGACAGAGATGGGATTAAGCACCAGGAAAGGGCAAAATTAACAGAAATGGGAGAGAGTATTGGTACAGGTACCAGTTGGTATAGTTTTTCCATACATCAGTATGGAACTGGAAAGTAAATACTGACCATCAGAGCTGCCAGGGGAGTTCTTCCAGTAGGAGCACCTTGAGTCAGGTGTTATCTTTTGAGTCCTCCTTGGGTCAGACTTGCTTTCTTTTGTACCTGATGGCTCTCAGTGGAGATGTTTCTGCCTTGAGTTTGCTCTGTGGCTTTTTAAGCCCATGTAATCTTTCCACAGAATCAGGCAGGGGGGAAATTTTGCAGGTTCTTTACCCTTATGTGAGTAAGTGCCTCCTTCTCTCTAGCATGGACTGGCCCTCTCCCTGCTTTGTTTCACACCATCCAGTTCCCACCTGTGAACAGCAGATCCCTATTGACCCCCTCAGTCCCACCTCTTGTTTCACAGATCTCTACCATGACCCCCCATTTCTCCTCCCAGGCTGGGGATGCTTTGGTTGTGAATCATAGAATCACAGAATGGTTTGGGCTGGAAGGGCCCTTTAAAGGCCATCTAGTCCAACCCCCTGCCATGAGCAGGGACATCTTCGACTAGAGCAGGTCGCTCCTTGTGCAGAAGCCATCATAGAACTTTGCTCATCCCGGTCACAGTTCCTTGACCTCTTCCAGATCTGCAACAGCCTTTTGGAGGCAAGAGACAGAACTGCACAGAGATTCACAACAACAGGTTGTCCATCCGCACAGTAGCCTTCATCTTTACACAGCCTCTCGTGACAGGTTTGATGGCGTGCCATTTCTCCCACAGATACATTTTAAGAAGTTGCTGACCCATTTGCCATGTTCTGGCACCGAAAGTAGGTTTGAGGAGCAGGTGATGCACCACCGTTTGTGGTTCAGCCCTTTCAGACCTGAGCTCCTGGTGGTTTCTCGCTGTCTCTTTGCTGATGGTGATTCTCTCACCTCCTGTCAGGGCCGAGGCAGTCCCTGATACGCCGTCAGCCGGGGGAAAGCCCAGTGTGGGGTCGTCCCCAGTCTCTGGCCAATCTCCTGAAAACATAGATGGCAATTTTCATTTTGTTTTTCTACTGTGGCTTTATTCTCTTTGAGCGCTTCTTTTATACCTGGGTTATCTATTGGCCTTTTAAGTCCCTGACAGGTTTTCTGTTCTTGATCTTTCTGAAAAATGACTTAATAGTTTTTAGGCTTTGTACACGTTATTCTTAATATTTTCTTCTTTTTTTATTGTTGGGTTTTTTTTCATTTCCCTCCCATTTAACAAAATAATGCATGATCTGTTCTGTTTTTTCTCATTTAAATACAACTTTGTCTTTTTGACTGCTGCTCCTTAGTCCTTACAGCCTGACTTACTCAGCTGTTCTCCAGTCTTGCTGGCTTCATTTAGGTCTTTCCGAAGTCCTTCTTGACAGGGGGTACGTGTCTGAGCATCCAAAAAGGTGTCTCGAAGTAGTCTCCAGGACACCAGCAGAGGCTTTGCTTTTAATGGTTTAGTTTCTTATTACCAGAATTAATTTTTATGATTTTTGAAGTCCCAGTGCTCTAGACCGAGCACAAAGGCAGTTGATTTATGGGCTTCCATTGCTTCAGCAATATTGCAAACTAGGTGCACTGAGGTCACTGTTAAATAATCGCTCTTAATTAATAAGATTATGCGCTACAGCACGCTCTCTGGTCAGTGTGAGGTCAGGAATGCATTTTCCTGTGGTCTGTTCCCCGCCTGGCTGCTCCGCTGGCCATGCCTACAGATGGAACCATGGCCCGACACGGTGTTTGCTCAGGCTGTGCAGAACTGACAGGCAAATTGGGTTCCCTGCTGCTCCCTGACCCCTCTGGTCTCGGGCAGGTTGTCCTCAGCATCGCTGTGCTGCCTGGGTGGCCGGGTGTCATCTGTCGGTTGGGTTGGCTGTAACTGCTGACTCAGCATCCTAGACCCTGCAGGGGTTTGCATTCTTCAGCTGTCACGTTGTCTTTGCTTCTGCAAACTTGTGTGCTCCTCTCACTTTCACGCCTCTGTGCAAAGCTACAAGCCACACGCACAGCTCGTCCTCAGTCATCCTGATGGCACTCGTCTTAGGGTTAGACTTCCCGGACTCGGGGACAGTAGGGGCAGTCGCACAGCGCTGCAGAACGAAGCCACCCTTCAAAGAGGGGGCTGCTCAGTCCCGTTTGCTCAGCTGAGTAAGAAACAGGCCTCATCACCCCGTGTCCTGCACGGGACCTGTTCACGGTCGTCCCTCTCAGATGCTTCTTTCAGTGCCTTTGGTAGGTCTCAGCTGGTCAGGGGCAGTGGTGGAAACCTCAGTGTTGTCTTCTGCACAGCTGCTGCCACTCTGAGCGTTGGGACATGAGGGACAGCCCAGTGGGACCATTTCCAGAGCCTTTGGGTCCCGTTTCCACCCGCTGCGGCCGGCTCTGTCTGCAGCCTTGTCTTTGGGTCACTGTGCCAGAAGCTGGGACATGGCTCCAGATCTTGAGAGCGTTTGGAGTGCTGGGTGACCGCGGTGGCTGGGACTGGGGCTAGGTCCCGTGTGCAGGTGGTGTCGCTGCTGTGGTGAGCTCTGAATGCCTCCACAGCTGCAAGAACTGTGTCACTGCCTGGATCCTGAATCAGACTTTGTGGTGGCAAAACATCTCTGGTGGCAGCGGTGGGGACAATGGTCCCCTCCCCAGGTGCCCGTCTGCTCATGGTGGCATAACATGCTGCTCTGCCCAGGCCCATGACTCACCACCCTCCCTTTCTGAGAGACACAGACGCGGAGTAAATGGGAATCAATTACGGTTCCTACACAAAGAATCCCCTTGATTTGGCATCTGACACAGACACATCCTTCCTTCCCAGGGAACGAAATTGAAAATTAATTTGCGTTCCAGGGAAATTTCAATTATGAATGCTCTGCCTCAGCAGTGACTCTCCTCAGCCACGTCACACACGTGAGAGACCCCGCAGCACCGGCACCGAGCATCTGTGCTGCCAGGGGGTCCCTTCCCACACAGACCCCTGGGGCTGGGCTGTGCCCGGGGGGACGGTCCCCACAGACTGAGCTGCTGCTGCTGCTTCCTCTCTCCATGGTGGGGCCAGACCCTCTTCCCCCTGCGGTGGAGTCAAGGGCTGGGCTGAGCAGCAGCCCCAGGAGCGTGGTGTCCCCTCACACCAGTCCCAAACATTACGTACCACAAGGGTCTGTGTCTGGGACCGAAGGAGACAGGTGATTTAACTGCCGAGCACCGGGGGGCTGTGCCTCGAGGGGCTGGGATGGATATTCGGTGCTACCTTCACCCTGTCCCTCGGGCACAGGCAGTGACTGGGCACCGGGAGAGGTCCATGAGTGTTCTCCAGGATGTGGGTGACGGACCTGGTTCCCTGTGGATGGGACCTTTTAAGATCAGTTGTCTTTGACCAGTCTTGGGCGATGACAATTTCTGTGAAAGAGCAGTTGCTGACAGGAGGTGTGGGTCTGAGTGACGTGAACCACAAGGAGATGGCTGCAGCCACCCTGCAGGTCCCTGGAGGCCACGTCCCAGGCTGGAGCTGGTTTCCATGTCTCACAACCAGGACAGTTTGGCTCCAGTGCTCTTGGTAAAGTGCTTTATGTTCAAGTTTTGAAGCTGCTCTTTGCTGAGCAGAGCCGGTGTCTGAGCAGGGAGGTTGCTGTCAGGGGCTGTGGCCTTTCTGGGACGTGCTTGGCCGGGCTCTGCTCGGCTTGGGACCTCTGCTGTCCTCTCTGGGGCCACGGCCCCCCTCGCTGCCCTGGGCCTCCCTCCAGCACCTCCTGCTCTCCTGCCACCACAGCAGACCTGGCTCCAGCCTCGCCACAGGACAAGGCTCTGGACCCTGCCAGGGCAGGGGGAATTCCCTGCAGAGCTGCTGCCTTCTGTGGCTCTGAGGGGTGTCCCGTGTCCTCCCGCACCAAGGGATGCTTCTGGAGTTTGGGTCAGGCGATGGAGTAGTTGCTGCGGGACCTTCCACGCTGCCTTTCCTCCCCTGGGGACGTTCTGAGCTGCGGGTTGGCAGGGGAGGATACGTTTTTGTGCCTTATTTTAATCCTTTAACAGTTCCAAGCAGTTCCAGTAACTTCTGGTCTCAGCTGTGGCTGTCTCCCAGCCACTGCTCGGTGATGAAGGGACTTTGTGGGCAGAATGAGTGAATATCATTTGATCAAATTATTTAAATAAGAGTTGGAAAGTAACTTGGAGCTGCCGTCACTGAGACAGAGAATGAGTGTTGGAGCCCACGGGATGTGTGAAAGTGGGGCCCATTAGGAAACTCTGGAACTCCAGCAGCAAGGACAAAGAAGGTAATGATCTATGGGCGTTAGTCCAGGCCAGCCGTGGCATCTGCCTAAGAGAGTGATGACTGTCGTGTTTGGAATAGAAATGCTGGTGTCTTTGTACTAGCTCTTGAAACAAACCCACCAGAGCGGGATATTTAGCTTGGAAAAGGCAGTTTCAGGATCATCGTTGCTGGTCTTAGGGGTGTGGGAGGCTACGTGTCTCTGGGTGAAGGTGTGCAAGGAGGGTGCCTTGGGTTGAAGAATCTGGTAGATGCACAAAGGAGAACCAAAAAGTGGGCCACGAAGGCCGTTCTTGGGTGAATTGGCCAAGAGGTGCCAGTGTTTTCCTAAGGGGGGAAGAGCTAATGTAATTCAAGGAGTTAGCTGCAGGCTTCTGATTAATAAAATAATAAAAATGGTAATGAGTTAAGCCAATAAAGCTTAAAGACCAACGTTCCGCACTACAGTGCCAAAGGCTCAACTCATTCTCCTTGTGGATCTTGCTGCAGATGCCTGTACGGTTCTCCCAAGGTCATTTTAGTGAAGACAGAAGGTGTTAAGCTGTGGGTTGCAGAGTCAGAAGCTTGTGCTGGAGTCACCAGATCTACCTTAGCCTTTGTCATGGTGCCCTGTGGAGCTGCTGAGGCACCTGGGGAGGACCTCGTAGAAGTCATTCTAGACCTCTAGGTCTGCTCAGTGTCTGGTCACATACAGGAAGGTGGAGATGTGAACATTTGTTTATGAGGAATGGAGTGTGTACCCCCAAACCAGTTGCACGCAGCAGATGCTGAATGCCCCGTGTAGGGCATTGGGGTTTGACTGAGACACGCAAAAGGACTTAGCAACCAAAGTGTTAAAGTTTTTGCAGTCATAGGCTTTGCAAACGGTTTCTGTCTTTACCAAGTAGCTCCTGCCATCTGCGTGGGGTGGGTTCCTCCACCTCTGGGAGCTGCAAAGACACAGACCTTCTGAGATTGGAAGGTTCATGGTGCCTAAAGCAGGGAGAGGCCGATTAACCATCTCCTTTCACTCCTGGGTAACACTGACCACAAGATACTGCTGAAATTACTCTTCTTTTTCCTTTTTTTTTCATAGGGCAGAATTTCTGAAATAGCTTGTCATGGTCAGCAACAGCTTGTGAGGGTTGACCTAGACCTTTGTCTCCCTCCTCCAGGGGGGTGTGAGGTTTGGAGATCCTCTTGCATCTCCTTTCCATTACCATCTACCATGAACTCATCGTGCGCCGTCAGCAGATCCAGGCTCTCCCTCCCCGTTGAGAAGAGCACCTGCCAGAGACTGAGGTGCATGTTAATTGGCGACGGTTGCCTGTTCCTGCACTTGCTGGGCTTATCAGACAGGTTGTCCAAATTCCTAAGGACTGTGATCTTGGGGATAGGCAGGATTAGAGGCATAATTTTCAGAAATCCCGTTATCCTCTTTGTCAACTGATGAAACTATATTTTGTCTTTTTGGTAGGACTCTAAGATCTGATGGAGCTGCCCAGTGATATAAAGCATTCTCAGCTGTCAGGGTGGAGAGGCACAAATCCAGCTACCGCTGGGGATGTTCCACTGGCGGGGATGCAACAGAGTGCTTTAAGGAGTGAATCAATATCTGTGATTATATAAAGGGAGACAAAACCTTTTAATTAATTGTCTCTCTCGGGTTTCCAGTTCCGCTCCATCTTCTCAGACACGTTTGTGAGGCCACAGCCACAGCCGGGGGAGGCGTTTGTGCTTGAGGGGAGGCAGCTCAACGCCCCGACGGACCGTTGCGGTGAAGCCCAGGGAGGAGGGTGCCAGCAGGATCTCTGCTGGCTCCTGCTTTGGCTGGCTGTCATGGCCGTCGCCAGCGTGTCCTTGGCTGCAGACGCTCATGCCAGGCTTCTGAAGCACCTCGTGGGTCAGGGCTGCCAGCGCTGCTCGGACAGACGCTCCTCTTCCCAGGGTTTTCCCCCCGGGCTGCTGGCTGTGGGGCTGACATCCTCCCACACGGCGTTTCCCTCGGGAAGGATCCCCAACGAGCTCCCGCTGCTCCCGGCGATGCCGGGATCTGAACCGGGGCTCCACGGCCCCTGCTTTACTTCGTTGCTCGGGCCCTTGTGCTGATTAGCCGAGTGCTGGTCTGGCGGCTGTCAGAGGAGGAGCAGGGAGGGCAAATGGCTCCCGTTCTCCCGTTGACTTCCTTTTCCTGAACAGTGGGAATCTGCCACTAATTGGCTCTCGTTAGCAGGTGACTGTGCTATTCTCGTGTAGCTGTGCAGAGAGGATCTGAGACCAGAAGTTTCTCAGCAGACGGAGCAGCTACCTAAATGAGCCGTGCTCTAGGAATTGGAAGGAAGAAAACCGTTTTGTGCGAGAGCACTAGCAGTTGGCTGTAATATCAGCCCTGGTGTGCCTCGTTTCCCAGCTCCAGGGGTGGGGGAGATGGGGGTTCCTGCTCTGCCTCTGTGGCTGGGGGGAGCCCCAGTGGTGAAGCGAAAAGCTCTCAGTGTCAGAAACTGCCTCCTGAATTTTGGGTAGAACCTGTGTCTTTTGGTCGTTATATGTGTCTGACCCAGGCGATACCCTCAACAGAGTGTCCCTGAAGATCTCTCCCATTCCTGAATTCAGGATCGCTGCCTAAGTAGCTGATGGACAGCCAGGGGGAATTCCCCTTGACCCCCAATATATGCTGGGGGGCACCCAGCTGGAAAGCAGCTTTGCAGAGAAGGTCTGGGGGGTCCTTCCCGGTGACACCAAGTTGAACATGAGCCAGCAACGCGCCCTCGCCACAAAGAAGGTGAGTGGTCTCCTGGGCTGTGTTAGGCAAAGCGTCTGCAGTGGGTTGAGGGGGGAGATCTTTGCCCTCTGCTCAGCACTGGTGAGGGTGCACGGGGAGTGCTGGGTCCACTGCTGGGCTCCCCAGGACAAGAGAGAGAGAGCCTGGAGAAGACTCAGGGGATCTCAACAATGTGTATAAACACTTGCAGGGAGGGTACCCGGAGGATGGTACCAGGAGGATGGTGCCAGGAGGTTGGTGCCAGGAAGACGGAGCCAGGCTCTTCTCAGAGGCAAACTGAAACGCAGGAGGTTCCCTCTGAACATCATGAAACACTTTTCCACAGTGAGATTGACAGAGCATGGGCACGGGTTGCCCAGAAAGGTTGTGGAATCTCCATCCTCGGAGCTGTTCACAAGTCATCTGATCCACTGGCTGGAGGTGTCCCTGCTTGAAGGTGGGATGGGGTGACTCCAGAGGTCCCTTCTGTTCGAATCTGAGAATCTGGGATAGTTTTGGAAGCGACAAAGCTGCTGTTTCCTTGCTGGAGCTGGAATCGTTTCCACCAAACCCAGTCTGTTTCCGGATCTGTCAGCCAGGCTTGGAGTAACAGCCTGAAACTCCGTGTCAGCAGCAGCGTTTCTTCCAAGGGACACGCAGTAGGTGCCATGATCGAGAAGCAGCGTTTGGTTGCCAGTCACGTTCCGCCTGACGGTGCCGTGTCAGAAGGACCGGGTGGACTTTCTAGTGCTGTTGTGCCATGGCAAATCCTCTCTGGCCAAACCACCAAAGAGGTGACTCAAAGGAGACCGTGGCCGCTCTCGCTGGGGGACAGAGCTGAGGGACCCGTGTCAGGGTGTGTGTCCTGCACCTCTCCCCACCACACAATGGGTGACGGTGCCTCCAGGAAGGTTCCTTCAGAGAAATCCTCTCCGGGTGCCCCGTGGGTGCGGAGCTGTTGTGTGAGAACAGACAAATCTTCTCCGAGCGAGGAGGACACTTTACAAACCCTTTCTTCCATGGCCGAAGCGAAAGGCAGCTCCAGCACCAGAGACAAATCAGCTGGGGAAAAAAAAGGGCAAAAAAGCCTGCTTTTGGGATCGGAGCCTTGTGGACAGGAACAATTTAACAGTAGGAGGAAAGGCTAACGGGTTAACTCCAAAGCTGCCAAATACATTTCATTCCTGAGGGGATCAGTTTATAGCACATTTCAAAGCAGCAGGAAGTTCCTCCATGCAAAAACCGTTCTGTAGCCTAAAGCAACTAAAATCTGATACACAAAGGGGGAAAATGCCCAATACGAAGAGATATTTTTATGATAATGTGTGAAACAACTTAGTGTGTTCACCAGAGACAGGCAGAGTGTGGTCAGGCAGACCCTGGTGATTCCCACCGCTCCGGCACAGCCCCGTGGGCTGGCATCAGCCACGGCCCCTGCTCCTGCTCCTGCTGTGGCCACAAACACCGCAGCCCCCCCAAAACCAGCCAGCGACACTGACAGGGGAGGAAGAGGAGGAGGAGGAAGGAGAGTTGCTTAAACCTACACAGAGAATCCTTCAGCCAGAACTCACCTGACAAAAAGTGATTCTCTTCTGATCAGCCCCTTGAGAGCGCGGGGAAGTTCAAGGAGCTGTGCTGGG
Source organism: Scolopax mira (assembly GCA_004320125.1). Taxonomy (NCBI): domain Eukaryota; kingdom Metazoa; phylum Chordata; class Aves; order Charadriiformes; family Scolopacidae; genus Scolopax; species Scolopax mira. Next base: position 23,677 of record BJBW01007907.1, read on the forward strand.
TGTTTGGGGCAGCTCGACATGTCCAGGGTAATTGTGGGGGCTGTCAAGTCTGTTCATTTACTTGTGGTGGTTTGAACCCATGGCCAGCCTGGGGAAGGGACCTCTGGCCTCCCTCAGAAAGGATGGTGGCTTCTTGAGTCCAGAGTCCACTCTTGTGAGGAAGGTCCTCCATAGCAGGACCCAACACTGCTTCTGATTCACAGATTTGACAGAGTTAGAAGGTCTCATTCAGTCCAACTAGACTCTGGAGATCATCCATCCAGAGCACATCACTCAGGAGCATCCAGGCGGGGCTTGAAGATCTCCAGAGAAGGGGATTCCATGACCTCTCTTGTCAGCCTCTTCCAGGGCTCTGTCACCCTCACCGGGAAGAAGTTTTTCCTCATATTTGAGTGGAACTTCCCATGGAGTTGCTCTGTCAGATGGTCAGGTCTCCTTCACTCTCTCCAGGCGCCGTTGAGTCTGGATGCTCCCGGGGGCTAAAATATCTATAAGAAGCATGAGACATGGAGTCAAGTCCATCCCAAATAGTTAATTTTCACCAGGCAGAGCAGGTGGGAGGCCTCAGAAATGTCATCCAAAGGGTGCCATCGGGTTTGCACTGCAGCATTTCTGGAGCACTTACTTATCTGTGGGAGACCCAAACCCGAGCAGCTCCCCCGCAGGACCTGATGGGAGGAACACCACACACGGGCAAAGCCTCCAGAGAAACCCCACGTCAGCTTGGTGGCTCCTGGAGCAGGTCGCTGGTTGCGGAGGCAGCGCGGGAGACGAAGGACACGTCCTCCATCTCCACGGAGGCTCATTGGACCAGAGGGTTCCTCTCCCCCGTGTCCTTTGGGTGAACGGCGCCCACCGCTGGGCTCATTCACCCGGCGACCCCCTCCCGCCCCTGGCATGGAGTCCGATGTGCAGCTGGGAGGGACGGACAGGTGGCCAGAGAAGAGAAGAGCCCCGTGATCCCCAGGGGCAGGGTCTCTGTGCAGCAGAGGAAGGGGCTGCTCCTCTTCGGCAGTGGCTGCGTTTCATTTGGGCTGCCCCCCAGCGCCCCGTGGGGACCCCTCTCCTCTGGCGCCGGGGGCCCCGCATGTCTCGGGGAGGGGGAGGAGGAGGATGAGGAGGATGATGGGGGCATCGCTCAGCGAAATCACAATTATCCGCTGGGGACGTGAGGACGCTCCTCGGCTGCGGAATAAACACGGTCACGCCGTGTGACTTATTCATGATCCCCCCCCCCCCCCCCCGGCGGCCCCCGGGGAATGGGCCCCCGGGCCCCGCCCCCCCCCCCCCCCCGGGCGGCCGCTGGGAAATGAGCCCCGGGTCCAGCCCCCCCCCCCGCTGCAGCCGAGCACGAAACCCGCCCCTGCGGCCCCCGGGAGCCGGGTGGGGAAGGGAAGGGGGTGAGGAAACGCCTGGTCAGCTCAAAGCGTGGGAAATCTCCGCTCCCGACGGGGGGAGAACGGAAACCCCCTCCCCGCAGCTTCCCCCACCTTTTCGGGGAGGGGACACAGGTAGAAATGGCCCCCGAGCGGAGCCTAAACCTGGAGCAGCCGCACGACTGACACGGGTCTCTATCAAGCAGGCATTAACGTGAAATATGATTAAGCTAATTAGCATCCTTTAACTGAAATTGAGCTTGCCCAAAGAGGGCAAACAGAAATGGTGCTGTTCTTTGAAATGATGACAAAACTTGTTATAAATGTACCTCTGACATAATGGATGGAGGCTTGGGAGACGTTTTGACTTAATAACTCCTTAACGATTAAAAAATTAGCGTGCTGCGGAGTCGATCTGGCGGATGGCTCCGGGTTGCAACCACGGACTGAACGTTTCCCGGCGGTGCCGCTCCAGAGGGACGCGGGGCTGGTCCCCTCCCGTCGCCCCCGCAAGGGCCGGCTTTTGGCCCAGCAGCGGCACCTTCAAACAGCATCCGGTAGCCACGGGTGCCCGGTTGCTGCTGAGCAAACGCCCCGGCGCATCGAGGTGCAGGAGGGTGCCAGCGTCCGGGGCAGCGGTGGCTTCCTCGGTGGCCTTGGTGGCCCAGCGAGGGCTGGTAGTGGTACCCTGGCGAAGCCAAGCGGCTGGAGCGGGGTCCCCCCTGCTGACAGCTCTGTGTGGGCACCCACTGGCGCTGGGGGGGGGGGTCACAGCCCCGTGCTGCGGCGTTTCCCCCCCCCCCACCGTGCACCGCCAGCCCTGCGGGTGCGGGGGCTGCGTGCCCCCCGGGCATGGCGTGCAGTGGGGTGGGGGGCTGCGGCGTCGGGTGTTGGGGGGCACGCCGCCCCCGGAGATATTTCCGTGCAGCACCCCCGTTCCCCGCGAGCTGCTCGTGACCGCGGCTGGAAACCCACCGGGGCCCCGCAGCCGCCCCGGCCGGGCTTTGATAGCGTGCGGTGACTCAAAGCGGTTCTGGAGTGACATTTACAAGTGTTATAAGGAAAGGGTTGCTATTTATTCCTTTTTAAGTGTTTTTTCCCTTGAGGGACTGTAACTCAGCGCAGGGCTGAGGCGGGCAGGTCATGGCGCCGGGGGTGCGGGGTGGGACAGGGGGTTTGGGCCCCCCGGGGGTGCGGGGTGGGACAGGCACCACCCCCCGGGGGTGGGCGAGAGGAAGCCCTGCTCCCTCCCCGGGCTGTCTCGGCGCTGGGTCCCCCTTGGAGCGCTGCGCCCCCGGGGGGAGGGTGCTCCGGGGGGAGCAGAGACTGTCCCAGGCTGAGGGACGTCCCCTCTCCTGGCTGCCCCCCGCTTTCCGAGGAGCGGTGTCCTTGGGGGTACAGCAGCTGCTCCCCCCCGGCACCGGAGGGTCTGCGGGGGGGGGGAGCCCCTGCCCACCGTGCCCCTGCCCCTCCCGGGGGGCAGCAGGAGGGCGGCTGGGGGCAGCCTCATGGGGACTGTGGATACCCTGCCCCGCAGACCCGGGAGGCGTTGGGGCTGTGCGGGTGGGGGGGGGATGCCCGCACTCAGCAGGGGCCCTGAGTGCAGATCGGGGGGGCTGCGGAACGCGGGGGCTGCGATCACGGGGCTGGGGGGGGGCTGCAAACTGCAGGGGCTGCGGGAGGGACGTGGGGCGCTGCCAGATCCGACCCCCCGTGTGCGGGGGGCTGCGAGCGGGGGGACTGCGGAGCGAGGGGCTGGCGGGGCGGGGGCAGAAGGGACTACACCCCCCCCCCCCCCCGGCTCTGCCCCTGTGCAGCGGGCACCGGACACCCCCCGCGACGCTGCTCCCCGCCCCCGAAACACTGCACCCCTCAACGGCCCCCCCCCCACCCCGCCTCACCGGGCATTCCCCCCCCAAACTGTCCCCCTCCACACCCCCCACTGTCTCGATCCGCATTGCCCCCCCAAACTGCCCCCTCCCCCCGCGTACTGCCTCGCCGGGCATTGCCCTCCGGAGCTCTTCCCCCCCCGCGTCTCGTCGGGCATTACCCCCCAAAACTGACCCCTCCGCTGTCTCGCCGGGCACCGACCCCCCTCCCAAACGCCCCCCCGCACCCCCCTCAAACTGCCCCCCCTCCCGCTGCCTCGCCGGGAACTGCCCCCCTCAAACCGCCCCCCCGGCTCTCTTCCCCGCACACTCCCGCTGTTCTCCCGGGACACCCCCCCCACCTCCCCG
>BJBW01007907.1:27345-47887 GCA_004320125.1 Scolopax mira
CCCCACCGCCCCGTCACTGTCCTCCCGGCGGTGTCCCCCCCGCCCCGGCTCCCCCGCCGGCCGCCAGGGGGCGGTTCGGAGCTCGGCCCCGCGGCGGCGGCTGGGTTCGGCGGCGGGTGGGTGCGGGGGCGGCGGCGGCGGCGGCGGCGGCGGGAGGCGGCCGGGGGCGGGCGGGCGGCGGGAGGCGGCCGGGCCGGCGCCGTCCCCGCCCGCAGGGGGAGGAGCCGCCGGCGGCGGCACCTGCCCCGGGCCATGGTGCGCGCGGCGGCGGCGCGGCGCCGGAGGGAGCGGAGCGCGGCGCGGGGCGGGCGGCGCCGCGCCATGGAGCCGGCGGCGGGCGGCGGCCCCCCACCCGCAGCCGGTGCCCGCGCCCGGGCGGCGCCGCGGCGGCCGGGGCTACGNNCCCCCCCGCCCGGCCCCCCCCCCCCCCCCCCCCCCCCCCGCCCCCCCCCCCCCCCCCCCCCCCGCGCCCCCCCCCCCCCCCCCACCCCCCCCCCCCCCCCCCCCTTTCCCCGACCCCCGCTCCCCCCCTCCCGCCCCCCGCCCCGGCCCCGCCATGGCGCAGCCCGCGGGCCGCGGCGGGCCGAGCCGCGAGCTGCCGGGCATCAGCACCGTAACCTACGTCTTCGTTTACAGCCCCGGCGGCCCGGCGGGGTCCCCCGGGCCCGGCCCCGGCCCTGAGCCCGCACCGCACGCCGCGCCCGCCCCGCTGCGCGGGCCCAAGCGGAAGCTGTACAGCGCCGTGCCCGGCCGCAAGTTCATCGTGGTGAAGAGCTACGCGCCGCAGGGCGAGGGCGAGATCCAGCTCAACCGGGGCGAAGCCGTCAAGGGTGAGTGCGGGCGGCGGCGGGGGCGGGGGCGGCACCCACCTGCGGCGGGGCCCGGTCCCGCCCGGCCACGGGCTGGCGGCCAGCAGCACTGTTCGCCCCGTCCGGGGCCGCGGCGTCCCGGCTCCGGCCGTGGGGCTGCGGGGCTCTGGCCCGGCGGTGGGGCTGCGGGGCCGTGTCATCCCCGGCCGGCTCCAGCCACAGGTCCCTCGGTCGGGCCCGGGGGTGAGTGCCAGCCCCCGGGGCCGCCCGGTGGCGGGGTCACACCTCCTCAAAGTGGCCCCGGGGCTCTGGCCCTGCAGCCGGACCCCGGGTCGTTGTCCCACCCTGTGACGCGGGGCCGTGGGCACTGCGCTCTGCTGGGACCCCCAGGGGAAGCGGGCACCTCTCCCAACCGGGCATCTCCCCCTCTTCTCCCAGCCCGGGACTGACTTTGTGCCCCCAGAGCTGCTCCCGTGCCGCGGGACCGGCTGCGGGTCACCCCCGGCCGGGCGCCGGTGGCACGGGAGGGGGGTGGGGGGGGTGAGGAAGTGCTTCCCAAAAACAACTCCCAGCCAGGGGACACGGGGCTGGCGGGGGGACAGGAGGCTTAGGGGGACGATGGCACTGCCCGTGAGGCTCCTGGGGAGACAGGGAAACCCTGCGGTAGGTTGTAAGGCGGCTTCCAGCAGGCAGGGATGAGGGAAGGCTTCCTCTGCAAGTGTGCCAATTCCACAGTTTTTCACAGAAAGTTTAAGGATCTTCTTTTAATCTTCCTGCCTCCGCTTTTTTTTTTTGCTGATGCCGCTCTCACTGCGGGCTGGAGCAGCCGCCAGCCCGGCCACTCGCCCGAGTGTGGTGTGGATCTGAGCTCGGAGCGAGGGGGGCTCCCTGTTCCACACCCCACATTGCTGCTCCGGAAGCTCAGGAGGCCTCTAAGTCCTGTGCTGCAGCTACAGAAACCTCCCTGTGCTGGTGGCAGTCCCACCAGCCTGGCTGTGGCCCCACCGAGGTGTTCTTGCCCCCCAAGTGGAGGAGGAGACGAGTGTGTGATGCCCATGACTCGGCTGATGTGCTGGATGGTGGGGCTTTCTGCTGGGGGGGCTGGAGCTCAGGACCTGGGGGGGCTTTCTGCTGGGGGGGCTGGAGCTCAGGGGTGTTTGGTGTGTGGAGCTGTGTGTTGTGTGCTTGTGGGTAAGGGTGTCTGTTTCTGGGGGGCTGGAAGGAATTGACAGATGGAGAGGACTGTTGGGTCAGAAGGGCTTTTCCCATCTCTTCACCCACTTGCCCAGCGCTTCCTCCCACACCTCATGCCTTGGCGTTGGGCTGGTGGCCCTGGGGCCGGGCCGGTGGCCCTGGGGCTGGGCCGTAGTGATTGCAACAGAATCCTTAATGTGCACGTTCACCTGTGGCTGTTTGTACCTTCTTCATTCACGTTCTACGTCATCTCCAGAGAGGAAGCAAGTTGTGGAAGTGCCATGGGGAGGGAGAGGGGACTTGGTGGGCAATGGCTCCTGGGGCTGCTGGCCCTCTCTGCTGGCCTGCTCCACGTGTGGCTCGGGAGGCTTAACAAGAGTTAAAGGAGAAAGGGTTTGGTGAGGGGCTGCTGGAAGCTCTCCAGGCGGTGCAGGGGAGCAGCACTCCGTTATCTGCTGCTTTGGAGGTGCTGGGGGGTTTGGGGAGGACAGGAGTCCTGGGTTCCTGGGTAGGGGGCCCTGGCGCCACAGATGGGGGGAGTGATGGGGATAAACAGGACCCAGTGCTGTGAGAAGAACTGCCACGGCCGGTGTCACGTTTGGGGGACTTGTGACCCTCTGGAAACGGGGTGATCTTCGGTTGGTGAGAACCCTCTCCCACCCAGCTGGCAGGATGTGGAGCTGGTGTAAGTGAACAACCCTGGCTGGGGTGGTGCTGGACTTCTCCAGCCACCTGAGGGGGTGCAGGGTGTCCACAGACGGGCAGCGGCGGTGGAGGCCTTGGGAGAGTGGGGGCTGAGGGGGCGCCTGGCCATGGGCAGCTCTCCCATCAGCCCGGGGGGCTTCACCTCAGGCTCCCCAAAAGGCTGTCCCAGCGGGGTGGGGACTGGCTGAGCTGCCCGGGAATCGAGGCGTTGGGGTGGCAGGGGTCCCGAGGGAGAAGGTGGCAGTTGGAGGAAGCGTTGAAGCATGGTGGGTACGAGCAGAAGGGCTGTTTGGGGAAGGGTGGGAGCAGATTTGGGGGGTGTTGTCAGAGAATCGCTGGAGGCGCAGCCTCCTGAGACAAGCTGTGTTTGGGGAGAGCAAGAGCCCTGCCTGGAGGGAGCTGCAGGAGCGATGCTGAGGGAGAAACCCCTGTGAAGGTGCAGGTCTGAGTGAGGACTGATGGAGGGGGGGCAGTGCTGGGGACAGGAGATGGCTGGCCTGGAAGCTGTGATGGGGCCGGTGTCTCATCTGGAGATGTGTGAGGACACTGGATGGCTGTCCCGTGGATGCAGTGGAATGTAGGGGTTTCAGGTGGCTGGAGCTGTGAGCAGTTAGGATCAGAGAGGAGGAGAAAGGCAGAACATTGGGCAGGTTTCATCTGGAGAATTGCAATGAAGACGGAGAAGAGTTTGAGGTGGAATAACACTGGAGGATTGAATCACACATGGGCGAGCTGTGTGAGGGTCTGTGAAGGTCCTGCTGAAGGGTCTGGTTGGTGGAGCCAGAGGAGCACTGAACTGAGCATTGTGTGTGTGACGGGTTTCCTTGGGGCTTTCCAGTAGGAGTTGGTTTGGTTTTGAGAGCACGGGGTCTGTCTTGACAGTGTGCTGTGTCTGGTAGCTGGTGGATGACAAAAGGCAATAATCAATACAGTTATTGCGTTTGTAAGAGCTCAAGAATTCAAGCAGAGGAGAGTCCGTCCTTGATCTGCTGGTTGCTGATAATGAGAAATGAAATGAGACGTGAGCGCCCCAAGCAAAGGGAGAACCAGTAGTCACCAGCACCAGAATCACAAGGTCATGGGGAGAAACAGTTCAGAGATGAGGCACAGGGAGGATTGAATCTCCAGCCTGGGAGCCAGGAAGACATGAGGAACACGGTCACTGTGCTGGTTTTGGAGTCCCATTTCTTTGTATGGGTGATGAGGAGGAGTTATTCTCATCAGCTGTCACCACGTGCATCCCACCGTGGGTTTTCCTCTCTCATGTGGCTCCTTGTGGACAGTCTAAGCCAGCCCTCTGTAAAATGAAGGGCCAGCAGCATTTCTGTTGGCTGTGGTTAGGGTTTTGTTGAAGTGTTGTTGTCGCAGGTGGTGGTTGTGCTGGAGGGGGGTCAGGCAGAGGGGGTTGTTTCACCTGTGAGTGACGCTGTTACTGGGCAGTGCAGAGGGGTTTGTGCTTGATGCTCAGCCAGACCGTTTCCTCTGGACCTTATTTATCCATCCAGAAGCACGTGGAGAGGCTGCTCACAAAGGGTTCACTGGGTGCGGGGTCTCAGTGGCTCCACAGGGAGGGCTGTTCTGGGGGTTCTGTGCAGGGGGTTGGAGATGGAGCCATCAATAGCTGGGGAGGTTGAGACCAGGCGTTAAACTTCACCCTCAAACCACCTGTGCCTGTGGCCATCTAGAGCAAAGGGGTGAGGAGCAGCTGCCTCCTCACAGGCTGCTGCCCCGGCGTTATTCCTGGTGTTGGAAGAGCAGAGGTCTCCTGGTCACTGAGTCGAGACCGTGGCCCTGCAGGGCTTCACAGTCACCTGGAAACTGGGCATGTTCCAGCTTTAAAGCCACTGATGCCTTCCTCCTGCTCTGCTGGTGGGGAGGCAGCTCTAGAACCTTCTGGGCTTCATCTCTTCTAACGTCTGAAATCAGTGTTCGTGGCTGGTTTAATCATTTTTTTGGTGTGGCTTTATACACAGCAGACTGCTGCGATCTGGCAGTGAGACATCAAAGGCACCGTGACCAGGTCCTCGTTTGGAAAAAGGAGACTGATTTTTTTTTTTTATTATTTTTTTTTCCTTCCCTAACATGAAATGACTTAGTCACGAGCGCTGCCTGCTCGCCTTCTCACAGGGATGGCCGTGCAGGGAGCCCGGGGCTCGCTGGCTCCGAGGGCTGTGTGTGGGAGAGCAGTGTCCCACCTGATGCTGCACAGCATCTCCTTGTCCCCACGGTCTCTTCGTCTCGAGCCACTCTGTCCCCAGGCGCTGGCTCCAGTGTGTTCTCTGCAGCTCCAGGCAGAGCCGGGGGGTGTCGGGAGCCTCCTGCCCCCGGAGCTCCTGCTGCTTCACTCTCCAAGTTCTCCTGTAGCCCTTGATGCACTGACCCTTCCTGCTCCCCCTCTCACGGGGTCTGGAATGGGTTAAAAAACCCGTCTTTGACCCCAGCATTGTGTGTTTGCTGAGAACTGGGCTGTGAGAGTGGGCGAATGCTCTTCCAGCTCTTGGCAGCCCTCGGCTCCTCAGCACTAATTAGGGGGGGGGATGGATCCTCCCAGGCCCTTGGAGAACAGGAGTCGTTATCTCTGACCCTGCGCTGGGGGGGCGATGGGGTGATGGCAGAGGCACAGAGCTGTCCCCGTCCCTGGGGAACGTTCCTGGGAGATGCTCTGCCGTGACCCCCTCCCCGGGGTGACTCCAGCGGTACCTCATTTGGGGGCTGAGCACGGGGCAGGAGGAGTGGGTGGCTGGGGCTGTTTGGAGCTGTGGGAGCCCGGGAGCTGTGCTTCGGTGCTGTTTGTCTGGCGGTCAGCATTTGGAAGTTAAAAGATTTTTCAGGAATAATGAGAGCTTCTGGAGACATGGATGAATTATTTCCTCTTGTTGTTTGGAACTTTGAAAAATGAGTCACGGAGGAGGAAGAGGAGAAGAATTGCTCATGAAAAACAAAACAAAATGAACTGATTAAAACCAAAATATCTCAGAGATGCAGAAAAAAATGTTTGGAAGACGTGGGGGTTTTGTTGCTTACAATTTGTACAACTGCAGGGCTGAGCCTGGCGTGACGGGGTACGGTCCTGTCCCTTTTCAGGTCAGGACAAGACTTTTCCACTGCAGGCTTAGATAATTTCTCTCCTAGATCTGAGCAAGGTTCCATCCCTGGATGGTGGCTAGTTCTTGGGAGCTTCTGGAGAAGTTTTCCAGTGACCCACGGAATAACCAACCCTCAGGAGAGCCCGGTGGTCCTTGTCTGGCTCCTGTCCCCCCGCAGGAGGAGCCACAGTCCCTGCTGTCAGACTCTCCTCTTGAGGCAGGTGGACATAAGCAACTCCTGTTTATCCCCTTCCTGTTTCCCTCGTGCTTATTTTCAAGTCATTTAAACATTTTTCAACCAAATTTGTCCCCTGTGTGGAGATTTCAAGGCCAAGTTGCTGGGGACCTGGCGGGGGGAGCAGCCGGGTGGTGTCTGATGGAGCCCCGTGTCCCTGTCCCCGCGCCGTGGCTGTGCGAGCTCCACGCTGGAATCTGCCACGTTCTGCCTAGAGAGGAGCCAGAGGGCAGGGGGGCTGTGTGGGGCACGGGCAGTGTGGGGCTGGAGGGGCAGAGCCCCCTGGGTGCACGGGGAGCCAGGGAGGGGGTGATGGGCTGTGCAGGACATGGAGCCCCACGCCGTGGCCCAGCGGTGGGCTGCGGGTCACTGGGCTGCCTCGTCTCCTGCCCCGTGTGTCTTCTGGCCGTTCTTGTTTTCTGTCTAAATCTCTGACCTCCTTCTGGCCCCTGCTGTGCTCCTTGGGCCCGTTGTGTCACACGGCAGCTAATTATGCCTGATGCAGAGAAGTGTCTCATCTTACTGGTTTATAAATATGTTCCTCTTCAGTGTAAGTGTTCTCTGGTTCAGATGCTCTGTGGAAGTTCTGGGGTTTTGAAACCCCACTTGCCACTTTATGTGCCCGTTCTACATCTGCTGAAACACTCGTTGCTTTGCCATTGATGTGCCCCGTTCTCTACATCTTTTCCTGTGATTTGTTTTTTATCCCTCCAGTCAACCCTTCTGCTCTTCTCTAGCCCAGTTTGGTTTCTTTTGCGAATAAATAGGTCTTTGTGATTGCCATCTTGGGTGGTGTCCAGGTGGATCTTGTGTTTGCTTTGGATAAGTGATTTAAGATAAAAAGACCATAGAATTTATATACTGTTTTACTTTTTTAAAGCCAATAAACTTTACAAAGTTTAGGAATGCTAAATACATTCAGCTTCAGCTGTGAACCTCCCCTCCTGCTCCTCTTGCACATTTACTCACTCGTCTGATGCTGATCACGGCCCGTGTGAGTCCCCAGTGAGGGGGGTGGTGCTTTATTTGGAGCTTCCCCAGGGGCGTCACAGCTTGGACACCGTTGTTCCAGGGCTGTGCAGTGATGTCCCCCCGCCCATGTCCCCATTGCTGGTTCCCACTGATGTTGGGTTGTGATGGTGTCATCCTCCCCAGTTCTTGCCATCATGGAGCCCTGTGGCACCAGCAGCTCCGGGGACGTCGCTGGGTTTCCCTGGGGTCACCGGGGAGCCCATCTCTCGGCATCGAGCTGGGCCCTGGCACCTGAAATGTCACTGGCTGGTGGTGGGGTGGTGGGATGGACTGGGCTGCAGGAGGAATGTGCTTTTCAGAGGGAAGTCAGTCTGGTCGTTCAGAGCAGGCGGCAGGTTCCTGGGGGTTCTGGATTATACCCACCCCAGCAGCACAGCCTAGAAAGAGCCCAAAGCCAGAAAGGGGCTGTAAGTGCTCAGCTCCAAGGACCCTGCCTGCCTGAGGATGCAGGTGATTAGAAGCCTGCGAGATACGTGTGTCCTCCTGGGCAGCCCCCATCACCAGGGGCATGTGGACTAGATGATCTCCAGAGGTCTCTTCCAACCCCGTATGATTCTGTCTGGTGCTGGGGCTCTGAGTGTTTGCAAGACATGGCCCTGAGGAACACTAGGACACTGGGGAGGGGAGGAAAGCAGCTCCTTAGAGTCTTACAGGCTTTCTGGAGTGCTGCTCGTGGTCTACTATCAAGCATTAAGAAGGTCAGGTGGGATCTGATGAGGACAGTGCAATGGGAGGAAGTGTCAAAATCTACTTCAGGGCAAAGGAGCGATGGAGATTCCCTGGGGACACGTGGAACAAGTAATCCCTCTATAATTATTAAACCTGCCACCAGTTGGCATTATGAACTCTATTTTTAGTAATCCTAAACTATGGCTAGAAAAATTGGTCTGGCCTAAAATTTTCTCGCTCTGTTTAAAGTTTAATTTCTGCCACAGCTCAGGCTGCGCACGTTCCGGCTCCTCGAGCCGTGGGAAGGGCTCACCCCCCCACGCTCCCTTTCGAGCTTTGTTTCCATGAAGGAGCTCCTCACAGAGCAGCTCTGGTGTCTGCTTCAGGGCTGGGAGAGACTCGGAATTACTCAGAATTAGTGGTGTGGGTTTTCTGAGGTACCGGGGTCAGGATATTCTCCTTCTCTTCCTTCTTGTTTTGCCTTCTGGGAAGGTCATCTTGAAAGAGATGGGAAGAAGCCAAGATGCGGCTGGTGCTGGAGCCCGGTGTGAGAATTATACAACCTCCCGGGACTGCTCGCTGTCATAAGTCCTGCTTTCGGCTGTGCTAAATTTCTTTACTTGAGGTTAGGAGAGGATTTTTCCACTGAGATCTCACATGTTGCAGGTCAACAGCGTGGTTTCTGGAGTGTCGGAGCTACTGAACTGAAAATCTCCTGCTAGGGCCAAATAACCCTTCTGGAAATCAAGGTGCCATTGACAAGACGTTCTCTGCTTAAGAATTTGTAGGGGGGAAAAAAAATTCACAAAAGGAAGGGAGGATTTAGAGGCGGTGTCAGGCAGAACCACGTCGGGATCCCGGGTTCCTGTGCTGCACGTAGGGAGGACAAAGGCAGCCGCAGCTGCCGGGGTCCACTTGCCTCCAGCGTTGGATGAGCTGGGGAGAGTTTGTGTTTGACATAAAGCACGCCTCAAACTTTATTGTAGCTTCTTTTTTCTTCAGCATAAGTTCCTCTGCCAGGGAATATTAGTCTTCAAAACTTAAAATCATGGAATGGCTAGAGATGGAAGGGACCTTAAAGCCCATCCCGTCCCACCCCCACCCTGGGCAGGGACACCTCCCACCAGACCAGGTTGCTCAATGGGAACTTTCTTCAGGTATCGGCTTTTTTCAGTCCCAGCTTTCTCCAGAGCGGCCTGTTATCCGTGTAACACCAGGCTGGTGAGGTCCCGAGATGCTGGAGGAGCAGCCGTGTGGGACACGGAGCGTGTGCTCGTGCTTCTCCTGCGGTCCCTCCCCTTGTCCCCTTTCCCACGCAGGACTCTGCTCCGCGCCTTCACGCCAGAGCCTTATGGTGTTGGGAAGCCTTGGGGTCAGGAGGACTGTTCTCAGCCTTGTCTGCATTTCTCATTGTTTCCTCACCTGCGTCTATTTCATGGAATTTCTCCATCCCTTGTATTAAGAGAAGGGTAATAAGGGTTTCCTGTGTCAACAGTGTTGTGTTTGTACATTCAGAGAGGGGTAGGTTGCCCCAGTGTCCCTGAAATACACCGAAAGGAGACTCGTTCCTGAGTGGATCAACTGCCATTTGAAAGCCGTGGGGGTACCTGCTGTGAGGCTACTGTGTATTGCCATAAAACCAGTGGCATCGGGATGATCCGCTGGGAGCCCTGACCAGCTTCTCAGCGGGGGGGAGGAAGCCTCATGGACGAGACAGAAGGATGAAATACCATCAAATAGCATCAAAACTCTTACTTCCCTGGCAGAAACCCTCTGTCTCCTGCTTTCCTCTCTGCGTACCTGAGGAGGTACCTACGAGCCTGGCTTTATGGGGGCACACGGGGTTCCCAGCAGAGATGATGGGACCAGTGCTGTGCTGGGCTGGTGGGGGCTGTTTCGGCAGCCAGGCCCCAGCACCAAGGAGAAACCTTGGGATGGACCAGCACGGAAACTGTCCTCTGCTCCCAGCCTTGGGTCCAGCAGGCTGCTCAGAACTACCTCTGCCTCTTCTTGCCTCTTGCGTTTGGATGGACTCTTTCCTTTGAAGAAATGTGTTTTCTCCTGAAGATACCTCCCTTTTTATCCTTTTTATTTATTTTTTTTTCACCCATCCTGTGATCCAGCTTGTTCTTCATCCAGTGGATACTCCTCTGCTGTGGCAGAACTTACGGATGCAGGTTCTTGGGGAAAAACGTAACATCAATCATCTTAATTTAACGCTGAGAGTGTTTTGCAGAAGGTGTTTGTGGGGGTGGATTTATGCTCCTGAACTCTTTCTGAAGGTTTTTCTCCATTTCCTGTGCTTCCCTACATCGGAATTCTACAGCAGAGAGAGGTGTCTCTCTAAACACCACGCTGCTCAACAGCATGTCTGAGAGCAGGAGGAATTTAAAGAGCGTCCTCAAGAGTGGCTGCCCAACCAAGCACTTGCCAAAATAATAGCCAAGGTTATTCCCCCCTCGGGTTTCTTCCAGCAAGGTATGGTTCTCCTTAACGCCCTGACATTTTCTGCTTGTTGACAGAGGAAGAGCAGGACAAATACAAATGTCTCATCTCATCTACCACATGCTCCTCCGCTTCCCGCATCTGTCAGATGCGCTTTGAGGACAGTCGGGTACTGACGGCCACCGTCACCTCTCCCTCTTAAATCAAATTACAGCCAGGTTTGCTTCAGCTGCTGAGTGTCTCCAGTCAAACCCCTGGCAGATGCCTGGTGGTGCTACCAGGCCATCCTCTTGTGAACACAACCCATCCCATTCCTGGACTGGCAATTAAACATTTCTTCCTTTTGTATCAGGCCTGTCTTCAGCCTGTGCCAGTCGTGAAGGTAGAGTCATAGAATGGTTAGAATTGGAGGGGACCATTGAGTTCCATCTCCCTCCCATCAGAGCAGGTTGCTCCAAGCCCCCTTCAGCCTGCCCTTGAGTTCCTCCAGGGATGGGGCAGCCACAGCTTCTCTGGGCATCCACAACACGAGGTTGGCCCCGGCTGCCTCAACCAGCCCGAGTGTCCCTGGTGCTCCCCGACCGGCCTCGGGCCACGGCTGCACATGGGGGGCTGCGGAGTTGCTGCAGAGACTTGCTGGTAGCTCCTTCTTTCTTTTTTCTTAACTGAAAAACCCCACATGAATAGCTTGAAATTTGTGTTAGGTTATAACAGAAAAGTTGCTTATATTCCCAGAATTTTATTTATAAAATATATATATTATATATACTATATATATATATAATACATATTTATTTAGCTGGTGGGGGGTCTGGAGCACAAGTCTTGTGAGGAGAGGCTGACGGAGCTGGGGGTGTTCAGAGGAGAAAAGGAGACTGAGGGGAGACCTTCTCACTCTCTCCAACTCCCTGAAAGGAGGGGGTAGCCGGGGGGGGGTGTCGGTCTCTTCTCCCAAGAAGCAGGAGATTCAGATTGAATATTGGGAACAATTTTTGCGTGGAAATGGCTATGAAGCCTTGGAATGGGCTGTCCAGGGAAGGGGTTTAGGCACCATCCCTGGAGGGATTCAAAAGAGGGGTTGACATAGTGCTTAGAGCCATGGCTTAGGGATGGGTTTCTCTGTAACCTTCCCTACTCCCACAGCCCCTTTCTGACACCCCTTCAGAGCTCTTCACCAGGCCCTACCAGCCCCCCCATACCCCAAAGTGCTCCTACTTGTCCTGTGTCCCTGCAGGGGCCACTGAAGAGCTTGGGGGTCTCCCCTCTGGTGTGGTGCCTGCCCGCTGGGGTGTCCTGCTCTGTGCTGTCACCTGCTGCCGGCGCTCGCCTGTCTCCAGGAACCCCTTCCTCTGGGGCTTCTGTCCTTCTGGAGCAGTTCCACCAGATCCCCTGCTGGACCGACCTCCTTCCACGTGTCCTTGCTGGAGCTTTCCTGGGCGGGTGGCTCCGTTCTCCAGGGTCTCTCTACGGAGCAGTTCCCCACTGCAAAGGGGCTTTTGTTCCTCCCACGGTGTTTTCCCAGCTCTGGAGCGTTTTGTCCATTGCACTTGAGCTGGTTCAGTGAAGGGCAGAAATTCTGATATTCCCCCCCTTCATCAGCTTTCTGTTGGGTTGCTCAGGCTGGTCTGGCAGAAGGGAGAGGCTTAGGTGGCAGATTCATTTTCCCAAAGTCTGGGGTCTCTCAGAGCTCCTCCCGAGCGAAGACTCCTCTGAGCAGATCTCTTTGGGGGCAGCAAGCGCAGACCAGCTGCTGTTGGTGGCTGTTCCTGGAGCTGTGCTGAGGTCTGGGGCTGCCATGGTCCCCCACCCAGACCCGTGGGGCTGGTGTCCCCCCATGGCTGGCAGAGCCGCTGCCGTGTTGGACGCACGTGTTGGGTGCCATCTGGGTGCCCTGTGGCTGGGTGACGTGCCCTGCTGCACCGGAGGTGCCCGTCTAGACTCCCCGCAGCCGGCGGTAAGAAATAGCTCTTCCAAAGGGCAATTTATCTCATCCCAAGTTAGACATTTAAAATAAGTCTGATGAATCACACTCTGCAATAGCCTATTTCTCTGTTGACTGGCTCGGATATAGATAGCCTTTTAGCTGTGTCTTTCATCTCTCTTGGCCGTTAGCGGTGGCTCCTGTGAGCCAGAGCAAGGCTTTGTTTGGCTTCAGCATCTTCCTCCTCGGAAGGGGTGCTCTGCTGCTCCCGGAACGTCCTGTCCCACGCCCCCAGCTCTCCCCAGGGGGCTTGAACCAAAGTTACGGGTCTTCTCCTGGAACCATCAAAGGTTCCCTGGTTCCCAGGGTGCTTCCCCGGCGCCGAGGCAGTCCCATGCTCTCCCTGTGGCCGAGGCATTGCCTCGCGAAAGCAGCCGGGGCCAGGGAAGGCATTTAAATAGTGGATTCATCTCTTTAATCTTTTAAAGGTGAAGTTAATTAACAACTGAACAAACCTGCCGGCGGGTATCTCTTGCATAAAGATCAGATGTGTTTCTATTCAAGGCTGCAGAGGGGTGATGTGGTGCCTCAGCAGTTGGCTCCCAAGGAGGAGCTCCATCCTTCCCCTCCCTGGGACTCGGCTGGCACCGGGGCTGGGATGAGCTGGAGCTTCCGCTCAGGGAAGGAGCCTGCCAGCAGAAATCTCCGTGCCTGACAGGAACAGCTTGCTTCGGATCCAGCCGTGTGTTTGTGGATTCAATATGGACCTTGGGTCTAACACCTGCGAGAGGCACCAGGGCTGCTTCTCCTGGGCTCTCCAGACGGTGCGTCACCGTCTCTGGGAAGCCGAGGGGTTGCTGTCACACCAGCTGGGAATGGCTGGTGGGCATGAGGGGTCTCCTTGGTGTGTTTGTTTCTTGTCTTGATTAAGGATTAGTAAGGATGCACACGCTCTGCCCCTCCTGCAAAGCCTGCTGTCAGACCCTGCCGGCGGTTCCCGTTTTCCTTTGGGCCCTGTCCTGTCGGAGCCTTCCTCCTCACTGGGATGGTGACGGGTGTCACCGAGGGCAGTGCTGGGACAGCCATTGATGGAGCCTGCCTGCTCCATCAATGGAGGGGATGTCCCTGTGTCCCCGAGGGCCGGTGTGTGGCTGCTGGTTCACAGGGGGCTGGGGGGCTCCGTCGGGGTGGGCGTTGGGAGACACTCAGCTCCGGTGAAATGTCATGGCTCGACCCGGGGCAGGGGTCTGGGACCCCGTCCGTGGGAGTCATGGGGGGGATGTCCCAGAGGATATTTAGGAGGTTGATGGGGAGAAGCCGTGCTATTTCTGAAATACAAATAACAATAAGAAGGATTTGTGTCATTGCTGTCTGTTACCTCTGAATACCATTTAGTTAACGATGAATTGTAAGAGTGATTGGAGCTTCTCGGGAGCAGAGGAGCTGGGGTTCCAGGCTGCTGTAGCCAGGACCTGGAGAGGTGCCCAGTGCTGCCTGCCAGCTCCTGAAGGACAAGGGGACCTGCTCCACTGAGCTCTGGGGACATCAGGGGCTGAGTGGGGTCAGAGAGGAGCAGCTTCTGGCCCTCGTACCACGGGTCTAGGGGAGAGGCTTCAGCCTGGCTTCAGCAGGGCATGGATCCACAAGGGACAGGCTCAGATGAAGGTTTTGGTGAGTGGTTTGGGGTGGTCAGCCCAGTGCCCAGCTCTGTTCTGGTCAGCCCAGGGTTTCCTATCTGGGACAGGAGTTGCTGGTGAGGCTGGGGGCTGGCAGAAATGGGACCAGCTGTAATTTGTAATTAATTCTGACCTCAGCCAGGGTGCTGCTGGCCTCCAGCTCACTGAGGGTGTTCCTCACATTTGTGCTGGGCTCCGTGCTCTGGCCCCAGCACCCAGATCCACTGCTGACAGTTTGGTAGCTTCATCAGCTAAAACTTTTTATCATCATCATCATTTTTGAACCCAGTGGTGTCTTGTCTGTAGCCAACATCAGCACAGGCACTGCCAGGTGGAGAATTACCAACAGCGCGGTCCTTTGGGACTCCTGTTTGTTGGATCCCACAGTTCATTTTTTCCCTTCATGGCTTGGCTGGATGGGGAAACCAGAGGAGCTGATCCGAGACGCCCTTCGAAAAAGACCCGTTTACCCACTTGAAGCTGTGGCCTCTGACTTGGAAATAAAATAGTTCATTTGGTTTAGTTCAATTCACTCCCAAGGCTATAATTATGATAAAAGAAATTATATTCGCTTTAATTCCGCCCATGAGTGTCCACTTATAAATACAATTTGCTGTGACTAATACATTTCAGTCCAGATCTCTGATATAAATTAACCCATCTTTTTGCACATCAGAGCCCTGATGTTGTGATGGATTCTTTTATTGGTGACAGATGAAGGGGACGCACCTGGAGGTACAACCCCCTGGTCCCTGGGGTGACCAGGATGGGCACAGGGCTTTCACCAGGGCTCTGTTTATAAACTGTTGGACATAAATAGTCAACGTAGTAGCAAACACTGTAGTTTTACAAAATAAACAGACCTCCCCCTCTCTCCTTTCAGGTTTAATTAGGACATTCCTGGCACTCACAGTGTGTGTAATCCCGTGGTGTGGTCCCTGAGCATCGCTGTTCTCTGTCCCCTGGGGACAAGAGCTCCCTTGTGCTCCCCCTTCCTCGCCGAGATTCCTGGGGGCTGTAAATCAGTTACGAGAGTTACGGGGCCTTCCTGCAAATGCACGTGGACCCGAGTTCTCCTTGGCAATGGAACACTCTCTTTGGGAGCATTGGGGGGGAAGGGGGGAGGTTGGGGTTAATTTTTGGTGATTTGGTGATTTTTGGGCTAGACTCCTCAGAGTAGGAGATAGATTTGCCCCGTGCCTTGGCTGCAGACAGAGCTGGTGAGATGGCAGAGGTGTCTCTTCCTGCCAGACATCGGCAAACAAATTTGGAGTTAAGATGTGTGGATGACCTCTAAACATGACCTGCTGGAATTTGGGGATGCCATTTTAGCAATATATGGTCTGTTTTTCCTTGGAAATGACTTAAATTAGTGAGATGTTCAAGTCAAATGCATTTAGGTGTGTGCCGAGCTGGCAGCTGTCCCTATTTACCTTCCAGAATTAGAAAATGCTTCATTAATTCAAGTCAGCATCTTCTGTGTGCCTCAGCTTGACCTTAGCAGTGTCCCAGTTTCCAACTGGGGGGGCAAGCAGACTTATTATTAGGGGGAGGACTTGGGTGGGAGCTTGTCAGGCTTCATTGCCGTAGGATGAGGTACCTTTCTGCTCACTGAAGGAGCACATGGAGGGTGTTCATGGCAAAGTTCAGCTGTGCAGAGGAGCTAAAACCTGTATGTTCCTGTGTCTTAATGTTCTTCAAGAGCTTTTGTAGTCAAGTTCTCAGGCAAGGTGGTGAAGGGCTGGAAGGGATGTCCTCTGGGGAGCGGATGGGGGCTCTGGGTTGGTCTGGTTTGGAGAGAAGGAGGCTGAGGAGCCACCTCATGGCTCTGCAGCTTCCTGAGGAGGGATGTGGAGAAGGAGGTGCTGAGCTCTTCTGCCTGGGATCCAGGGACAGGACACCTGGGAACGGCTCAAAGCTGTGCCAGGGGAGGGCAGACTGGACAGGAGGAAGCTTGTGGTCAAACCCTGGAAAAGACTTTCTGGAGAGGTGGTCGATGCTCCAAGACTGTCAGCGTTTAGGAGGTGTTTGGACAATGCCCTTAATAACATGCTTTAACTTTTGGTGAGCCCAGAATTGGTCAGGCTGTTGGACAGGATGATCGTTGTAGGTCTCAACTGAAAACATTCTAGTCTATTGTGTTCTGTCTGAACGTAGGCCAAAGGAAGGGCAAGAATTCAGTGGAGAAAGCCAGCAAAGAAAATTCAGAAAGCAGTGTTAGGAAGAACAGGTATTGATGTGTTTCTTGATAATGGGATTAGTTGTTCAGCCCTGGAATCACTTGGAGCTTCTTGAGGACTTTAGTGGACAGACCAGATGGACGTCTGTCTGGATTGAGTTTTCAGGAACACCAGAATCTCGTGGATGTCCAGCTCGGTTTGGACGGACTGTGTGTTGTGTGACCCACGATGCTGCCACGGCCAGGAGATGGTTTCTGCAGAATTGCTGTTGTACATCGGGTGTGAGAGGGGGGCTGGTAGGTGAGCGGGCTGCCTGGGGCACGAGTCAGCACCCCTGCCCTGGGGGACCACAGCAGCTCTTGCTCCAAGCCCCCTCCAACCTGCCCTTGAACCCCTCCAGGGATGGGGCAGCCACAGCTTCTCTGCCCAACCTGGGCCAGGCTCTCACCACCCTCAGTGTAAAAAAGTTTCTTCCTGAGATCTAGTTGGAATCTCCCCTCTTTCAGTTTGAAGCCATTTCCCCTTGTCCTAACACAACAGGCCCTGCTAAAAAACATCTTTCCTGGAGCCCCACTAGGTACTGAAGAGCTGCAATAAGGTCTCCCCGGAGCCTTCTCTTCTCCAGGCTATTCTACTAGTAGAATACAGACATGGTGGACTAGCTTTGAGCGGGAGGTGGTGCAGGGAGGAAAACAAAAATGCTTTTTTTTTCCCTCCTGGGCAGAAGGAACAGAGAAGACTTTTATTCTTATCTTTAGTATATGGACTGTTTCATAAATTGAATTTCTTTTTCTGTTCTGGACCAACAGGGCCTTGTGGAATGGGTTTGTCTCTTGGATGTGAGGCCATGGGGTAGAGGAGCCAAGAAGCGTTATCCTCTAAGGGCTGTGGTTGGGAAGCGTGTGGACCTCTGGGTTTTGGGAGAGCGGACACGGCTGTGGGATGCCAGGCTGTCAGTGCCCCGATGCTGCCCACGGCCCAGACGTGTCACCGTGACTGAGCTGGAGACAGCTCTTGTTCTTCATTTCTGTGGTTTTCTGCTTTGCTCTTGGCTTGTGCATGTGTCCCACGTTTTTTCTCTTTCATTTTCATTCATGCTTCGCAGTTGATGAGCAGCTTCGTGAATTAGGTAACTATGAATTTTTGCTTTGTTTTCCCTCCACTTCGCTGCAGCCTTTTCCGCTCTTCTCCTTCTCCTGTCCTCCGTGTGTGGGAGTTTACAAGGGCTTTTGGAGACCATTCCTTCCTCTTCCTTCCTTGATTCCTGCTCTCTAGCCTGGACAGGGTTGGGGGATTGAGCACAAGGAGGGACCTTCCTTTCCCATCCTCTGGTTTTCCAGTTTCTTAATGAATTATCTTCATTAAGAAGTTGAGCTCCTCCTCTGCCTACGCACTGGCTACTTGCTCTTCACCCTTGGCTTCCCTGGGCTGCTTCAGAACCACTCCTTTAAGTACTTTCATGAAAATGGAATGTTTTTCTCTTCCTCCCTTGTGATTTTTTTTTGAATTTTTCTTCTCTCCCCTTGTTTTGTGTCGGGGGTGCTGCTGCAGGACGAGCCGGGAGCGCGGCTGTGAAGGGCCCATCGCTCCTTCCCATTGCTTTTCTAGCCAGGAGGTTCTCTCGCGTTCCTTGGCAGCTTCGTTAATTAGCACCTTCCTTTCCCCCTGAAAGGTTTCCCTTCAGTTTGCAGCACCCAGGCCGTGGGTAGCCCACGCCAGCCCCGTGCCACACCGAGTGTCTTTCTGCTGAGAGCCCGCGGCTGGGTCACTGCTGAGATTTCTCACTGAACACCCCTTCTTAACACCAAAATGGGGCAGGAGCAGGGCAGTACTTAGCTTTCAATATTATTTCTTCATCCTTTCTCCTTCATATTCTCTTCTTTAAAAGTCCCCAGGATTTTCACTCTTTCACCACAAACAGCCCTCCCGTGGCTTGTGGGTCTCTCACTTCTCTGTGAAGTGCTCTGGGATGGAGTGGCTGGTGTCACACTTGGTGTGAGGATGAGGTGGTCTGTTTATTGTGTCTTGCATTTTGTTTTCTGATTATTTTTTTTTTAACAAATTTTTGGTAGTTTTGGCAAGTATCTCAGCACCTGCTCCACAGTTCTCTACAGGCCTCTCTACAACTCCCTGAAAGGAGGGAGTAGCTGGGGAGTCGGTCTCTTCTCCCAAGGAACAGGGGAGGGCATGGGACAAGAGGAAGTAGCCTCAGGTTGCCCAAGGGGGGGTTGAGATTGGAGATTAGGAACATTTTTTTTTACTGAAAGGGTTATCAAGCCTTGGAATGGACTACCCAAGGAAGGGGTTGAGGCACCATCCC
Source organism: Scolopax mira (assembly GCA_004320125.1). Classification (NCBI taxonomy): domain Eukaryota; kingdom Metazoa; phylum Chordata; class Aves; order Charadriiformes; family Scolopacidae; genus Scolopax; species Scolopax mira. The sequence goes on from BJBW01007907.1 coordinate 45,618, forward strand.
TGGAGCGATTGAAAAGAGGGGTTGACATAGTGCTTAGTGAGATGGTTTAGTGATGCTTTTTATCAGTTGGGTTGGTGGTTGGAATAGATGATCTGAAAGGTCCCTTCCAACCCAAGACAGTGTTATGATTCTATGCTTCCTGGGGTCCCCTTGCTCTGGGGACATTCTTAGTTTGAATGCAATAAAGGGGGAGCTTCTCAGCTTTGTCTTAGTTCCCTGCGTGGTGCCCATCACACAGACTGCTGCCCGTGAGCAGATGGCACAATTACCTGCCAGGCTGTGTATTTCTCATGTCCCTTGCATAATCACCTTGTCCCAATTAGCAGCAGTAGTTTTGCGTGACGTCAGCTCAGCACAAGGGCATCTTCTCTTCCCAACATCATTGTCCTTTGATGTAAGGACGTGAAATGGCCACGTTTGGTGAGGACCACGGGCCACCTGGTTCCACTTCTTGTTGGTGGGAGGCCCGATGCTGGGGTCTGCAGAAGACTCTGAAGGGAGGAAGTGGCAGCGCTTGGCCCGGCTGGGAAGCCCCACCTGTAGTGACCCAAGGCTTAGTTGATAGCTCTTAGTGATGGGTTTTTCCTTTGGTTAACTTCTCCAGTGGCTGTTGAACCCACGATAACTTGTGCTGTCGATAACGTCCTGTGGTAGGGTGCTCCTCAGCCTAAGAAGCCTTGTGTGAAGTTACCTGGAGGTCACAGCAAGAGCACACAGTGTCATCAGCCCTTCAGAGACCTGATAAACTCACGTCACCTCGAGGTGCCCGTGCCTGCTGGTGGCCGGTGCTGGCTGTGGGGACGGGGACCGCAGCTGTGCCCGATGGGCGGCTGGTGCCTTGGGGGATCTTCCAGCCCCTGGAGCTGCCCTGGCAGAGTCATTCGCTCCTCTGTCCATAACGGGCTCTGGAAGAGAAAATTAAATACAGTATTAATGAATTTAGGGGTTTCCACGGGGACTGAGCAGGATTTCAGTGCCTGCCATTTATTTCACAAGGAATTTTAATGCTGGCTGTGTAATGGCTGTGGTGTCCATTGTGATTTGGGCTTCAGACCCTGAGCACGAGGTCCCTCCCCTCCTTTGCTGACTCCGAGCAGAGAAGTTCCCAGCTCCTGCTCTGCCCCCCCGGCTGTAGTTAGTTATTTCCTTGGTGGTTTTAAAGCTTTCTGGTCGACTGAACCTTTTGGTTGTGCTCCACAGGCGGTGACACCCAGTGTTTCCCCTGTCGGGCCACGGGGGAGCAAGGGCTGAGCCCGGGGCATCTCTCCCCAGCCCTTTCCCGGGGTCTGGCTGGTGCTGGGGCTCCGGGGCTGCCCAGGGCAAGTTGTCCCCTGGGTCACTTTGTACCCGCCGTCCTGGGAGGCGCAAGGCAGGGCCCTATCCCTCTGGAAGCCGACACGTCCCTAACCAGTGCTCTGGTTCCGTGCCTTCTGCCTTTCTGTCAAATGCAGCGTTTAACAGCACAGAAGATGTTTAATTTTGGCAGCGCCGGGTTGTGCTGGGAAATGCAGTGTCATGCTGCTCGGCGCTGCCGCCGCCTCGGGGGGGGAGCTCCCGGCATTTCCAGTCGCAAAGGTGTCGGTGGGCTGCTCAGGGGGGTGGGAGCTGCAGATTGGTGTTTGGGTTGGTTTTTTAAAAAAAAAGGCAGCAGTGAAAGGGCTCGGAGTGGTAAAAAAGGTGTCAGAGCTGCGAGCTGTCTGGGGAGTCGGGCAGAGCAGAGACCCCCGTGTCCCCCCCCAGGCACCCTGCAGGCACCGCAGCCCCTGTCCCTACCGGGGGTGGGGGGGGCACAGCTGGAGAGCTGAGGGGGGGACGTGGGGCAGAGTCAGCGAGCAATAAAATGCCTGGGTTTGTTCAGAGACAATAAATGCAATTCACGGGGATAGTGAAGAATGGCCCAAATGGAACGGATGCAGCAGTGGGAGGCAATTAACTGTTGGCCTTCAGGTAGTACGTCCCGGAGAAGCAGCTTATCCATAGTCATTGTCAATAATAATTATAAATAAAGAGAGAACCAGCAATGCTCTGTAGAGTCAGGCAGTGCTCCAGAGCTGGCCAGTCCCACCCCAGCTGGTGGAAAGTTAGGGGTCATCAGGACAGCTCTTACGATGGAAACCAAACCCATCAGCACGGGCAGTGTCAATCCATCATGTACTTCATCAGACACTGTGAGGGTGAGCCCACAGCTGGAGCACTGGGACCAGTGCTGGGCTCCCCAGTGCCAGAAGGAGAGGGAAGTGGTGGAGAGGGCCCAGCAAAGGGCTACCAAG
>BJBW01007908.1:0-95143 GCA_004320125.1 Scolopax mira
ACCAAAACCTGTGGGATCTCTGCAGGGTATTTTATTTTTTAAAAACAATTTAAATGTTTCAGGGCACGGTTTGTTACTCACAGTTGAGTACCTCATTGTAATAGGCTTAGTTGCATCTGTGCAGTTTAGATCCCTGACCCAAAGTGAGTGCCCTTCTTGCCTCTGCTTTTGTGATGAATATTTGATTACCAGCTCAGTTGTTGAGGTTACTTTCTCTGTTCTTGCCTGGCAGAAATTCATGAAAATCCTTTTTCTTGTCACTCAACAGTTACAAATATGGCTTTTGGCTTCATAAAGACCCGTGAAGATCTGATTGAACTCTGTGCAACTGGTGGTCTATGCATAGTACAAAGGAACTATCTAATTGTTCTACACAAGAGAGTCACAATAATGTGCTTTCTACCATTGCAAATACAAATTTCTCTTTTAGCCCATATTATGAATTAGAGTAGGCGTAATCCAAGTATGAGCCGCTCTTCATGCTCCAATTTTAAACATATCCCCGAACATATATCTGTACTGTAATTAAACTATTCTTAATTGAATAGCTAATTCTGGGAAAAGATGAAAAGAAAAAAGAAATATCTGCCAGAACCAACTTCTAGCATTTCTCGCAAATGACCCATTTATCTTGTTAATTCTGAAAAGAACAGCACTTCCAAAGAAAGGATAAAAATATTAATAGTTTGGATGACCATATGGGCATCCAGAGAGTTCCACTGAGAATGAATTGCATTGTGCTCAACACATATTTACATAAACACTAAGGATTTTATAGTCAAAAAGCTCAGACTTGAAAAGGTTCATACACATGCTTAGTGTATTTGTAATTTTGAGCAAGTGGTCTCCTAGAAAGTCAGTGGACTACTTGTATTCATAAAATTAATTACATGCTTACATCTTTTATATCCTTTGATGGTTTTTTTCTGTGTGAATCCAGCACTCAGGTAGAATGCTACAGACCTTAATGGATCCCATGCAGGCGCATCACTTGAGAAGAGGCAATTCATTTGCAGGAGACATATTACATTGAGAAAGTGGGGAAGAAAGAGGCAATCACTTTTAAACTTCCTCCTCCGCTTTCTCTGTACATAAATACAAAAATACACATAATATTTCTAATATATATATGTAAATGTTTCTTAGCAGTACAAACACTGTACTAGGAATATGTTAATGGAAAATTATTTCTGTGTTTAGTGACACATTTAAAGAGTTTTCCCCCGCTAAATTGCCAAAAAAACCCAAACAACTCAGTAATGAACAGAGTAGGAAGAAATTAAATTTGAGTGAAAAGAGTTCTCCAAGTGAGCTATTTACTTTCCTCCTGAATTTCTTGAGATATTTTAAACTTAATCTGGGGCCGAGTATTACGCAGTTTTTTTACCCCCCATTAAATGGATTATTCTTTTATGTTTTCACAGATTACTTCACAGGTTTCGATACCCTTAGTTCCTCACAGCTTTGTCATAAAATGCCTTTGCAATAACCCCACAGGAGCACCAGCCCTGAAGAAAGTGTTCTGTGTTCTGCACGAGGCAGACCACCCGCAATAGGTGCCTAACACCAACCTCCAGGGATGGAGGTTCTGCTAAGACAGGATCTAAAGTCTCTTCAGCAGAAATCCTCATGCTTCAGTATCTAAGTTAGATAGCTCTAAACAGGCTGCCTGATTATAGTCCTAAATATTTTTATACTACATCCAGAACTTCATACATTTTATCTCCAGCCCAAGAGAGTCCTACTATTATTATCACCTATTGTTATACTTACTAGGCTAGTTTAAATTAAAAGGAAAAATCTAGAGGCATTTGTTACTGTTCTTGAAAATAGACTGGGCCTGAACATTTATTTTTATTTTTACTTCATTTTATTGAGATCTTCGTAAATACAATGAAACTTGACAACATGCCATATGGTGCCTAAACATTAACTCAGAATACAATCCATTGTCATAAAATTACTACTACAAACCAGTCAACAATCTCTCCTGGGACACATCAGTGAACCCATTTTACTCGAGATCTGAAGTCCTTCAAAGCTACTGAGTACCTGGAGAGCAAAAAATCTCATGGAATGACACAGGGAGTCCCATCATATTAATCCCAGCCCTATGTTTATAGATGCATAAAAAGATCAAAAAGAATGAAACACAACCACAAAGCAAACATTTCCAAATGAAATGATGCTGATAACTTACATCAGGTGAGGATCTGATCCCCAGCTTTTACTCAGGGTGAGGTACTGTAAATACTACTGTAAAAAGTAGGGCAGAAGGACAAGAAAGTTTCAAAAAGCTCTGTGCTGGTCTAACTCTGCTGAAGTCAGCCTCAATAGGAACCGAGACATTGCAAATACATTGGAAAATCCAAATAAATACCAGATTAAACAACCCCTATCCAATCAAGGATGTGAAAAAATATATGATACATATGAAAATCATACTAATTAAATTTCTGTTAGTAAGGAAAACGTTTTTCCTTACTTTTAGTTCTCTCAGACTTCTGACTACTTTTGCCACCATTAAAAGAAAAAACCTGTACTGTACGAGTGACTGTAACTTGACTGGGACTTGATGTTCATGTAAGCTGTGGTAGCTCTCTCAGGTGCTATCTTCTATTAAAAATACCAACTCCCTTCCTTCCCCCATAGCGTGACCTTTCTTGCTTGCTTTGCAGCTGTACCAGGAGCCTTTGCTCAGATCTAAGTGGTATAGCCAAAATCTGCAGTTTCCTGCCAAGAATGAGAGGGCCGGGTGGGAAGGGTGAAATTTCCTATGCTATAAAAAAAGGAAGAAGGAGAAGGATAGGTCAGGTGCGGGGTGAGGTGCTGGTGCCTGTCAGAGCCAAGGTTTCTGAGAAGGCAAAGAGAAGATGAGATGGTGAATACTGCTGTGACCACCTAAGCTCTGCAAGCTGAGAGGCCAGCAAGGGTAAAGCTCAGGGATGCAGCCTGCTGCACTAGGCAGTGGAGTGCTTATGGCCTGGACAAGACCTACTCGCAAAATTACAATCCTCTTTGAGAAAAATGGTACTATTGCCTTCCCTCTATTTTTCATTTGCTTCCTTCTGCCCATGTCCCTCCTCTCTTCCTGGTCCTGAGCAGATGCCTTGCCTGATCTGCCTTCCACTGCAAGGGCATAAAAACCTCTTCCTGTTGCATATCTGAGATGCATTTTGAACCTAAGATGTCCCTGTCTGTACTGCATGGTGGCTATAGTAGCAAATCATGTTCTTTACCTATTAAACGTTGCCTTTTCGGTATACTTGTCCCCAGAATATGACATATTTCCATGTAGCAGTGAAAATTGGACTCTCTCTTATCCCATGGTTGCTGGATAGACTATAAAGCTCTCTGATACCCCTTAAATGCCAAAGATGGAAAAAGTGTTATCTACTATCTGGAGACAGATACGAGAAGCAGCTGTCTGCCTCGAGCAGATAGAGGTAATATTTCTTCCCATGCATGAAGATCAAAAATAATGATAGGTAAGGGCTTATGTGCTGCCACTGGTGAAGACAACTTCCTAGTTTCATTATAAGTGTGTTCCTGGTTAACATGGCATTTCATACAATTTTTTGACATATTAGAAATGTACTCAAAATAACCCACTTCCAAAAGCAGCTGTTGAAGACAAGTGAGCAGGTAATTTCTTTTTTTAACCACAAAACAATATTTGACCATCTCTCATAATAATTATATGCACTCGCTGGCACACAGTGTTTTTTTTTGTTTTGTCTTTTTTTTTTTTTTGCTTAAAATTGTGTCTGTATTCATAGAGATTGTCTTTAACCTACAAAATAGTTGTAGGTGTTCTAAGAGGTGAAAATCTTTCCTCTAATTCACATTTCTTGAGTTTGATATTGTTTCAACTGCACAACACTGGCATCTGTACCTTGTCTTCACCTCACTGATTGCCTTGTCAGAGCATGAAGACCAACAAGATGTACATTTTCAAGCCAACTTCAAGCTGCTGCCTATGAAATCAAACCAGCAAAAGAAACAGAAGTCTTACAGCCCCTTTCTCTATCTGAACTGTTAGAGTCTACCTTGTTCTTACCACCTAGCTTCAGAGTGTTTCTAGAAATACAGAATATGAGTGCTTGGCCTTCACAGGACTCTTTCAAGCTAAAAGAATAAAGTAAGAAGGAATAAAGACGTGTTGACCTCATTTGTCCCAGAACTGTTCTAATACAGCAAGAATAAGGTTTGTAAAGCCCTCTCCCATTTAAGAAGGTGAGTATTCTAGATGAAGCAGTTCCTCTGCCTGGATTACTTAATAGCTAAAAAGAACTAGCTTTTACTAGAATATTAAAAATTTCTTAGGCTTCGTCTTGCTGGCAAACTCCTGGCTTGGCAATTTGTTACAGGTGACTCTTTCAGAGGAGACTCCAAAACCCCATGCTCCATCTGTCTTAGTATTCAATATGTAATGGTGATGTAATAGCAGCTTTTGTAAGAGCTGAGGTATTCTTGGCCAAAATTCCCATCCTTCCATTATCTACTGTGAGCCATCTGGTTGCTGTCCTTCTTCACGAGGGAGAACCTGCTGCAGCTGTTTTGAGTTTGATTTCCCAAGAAAATAAGTTTTGGCAGTGAAATAATTGCACTGATATTCCATTAATATTGTGAAGGACAGGAATCCTTGGGATCTCTATCTGTTCCCTAGGAATTTGCAGGTGTGGTAGGAAGAGAGACCCCAATTAATGTCAATAATGAGGAGAGGATGGGCAGTTATACAATTGCTTTGGCCAAATTGCATGTGGTTCCAGAGTAGCAAATGAGGTGTTTTAGCTGGTATGCTAAGGGAGCTGGAAGGAGCTGGAATTATTGTGTGCATGAAGGAAGAGTTATGGGGAAAATACATAACCATAATAAACCAGGCTTTGTAGTTCTGCTTCTCTTCGGTTGTTTGTTTATAGCCTTATAGGAAATTTTTATCCATATATAAATCCCAAGGACCACCCCACTGCTGAAAGCCTTCTTAGTGAAGCATACAGCTTTTCTAGATGTCAGGATTGTCACGCCAAATAAGATCTTTATTCTAAAGTTGAGTTTTTGCCTTTGGAAATTGCCAATAACTAGTACTTCTAAATGGTTAAACTCCCTCTCAGTATGCTTTGGATGTGATAGTTCAGAAATGAAGGAAATTCTGACAAAAGAAACTTGACATCAGAATAAGCTGTGATTAAAAGCAGCAAAGACGATTATTCCAAGAAGCTAGAAAAACAGTACTTCCCAAGTGGAAATGGAGTGGGCTTTTAGCCTGACACAAACAAAATCTTAACCAGAGAAGGTATTAAAAAAGGAGAAAAAGTGGTATTTTTCTAAGATACTTAGCTATGGGTTGCTGGGAAACTTGAAGACATGTGCTTGCAAACCTACGCATTTCACCTGAAAGATGAGTGCTCAAGGAAACTTTGCTTCCAGGTGAAGCTGAAAAAATCCAGCCTTGATGTAATTTTATTTATTTGTCTTTGTGGGAGAAAATTGATTAATTAAATATTTTGTATTTGAAGTTTCAGAGAGGGGAAGGACAAGTGAAAAATAAAGAATGATGAAAATAAGTAGCAATGTTCAATGCTGAGCTAAAAAATGTGATACTGCTTGATCCATAATCTTTAGTTCATCATAAAAAGTAAGACTGCAGTGTCAGTTGTGAGTATGTTGTACACACTGGAAATAGTGAGAATTCCTTGTGATTGGTTTATGCACTGAAGCATGAGTTTTGATTTCTTCCTTTTGACTGAAGAATCATTTTTTCTTTTCAAAAAATTTAGCAGTATAAATATCACCTTCAAGTTCTCACAGGTTTTCAGCCTTCTACTACATCTTCTCTTTTTAAAATTGGGAGAAGCATGAGGAAATAGGGTGGATACAGTTTTGCTTCATCAACTTAGCCTGATCTCAGCCAAAAGACTGATCTAGTGCCCAGTGAAAATTCATGGGATATTTAGATATTATGTTCTGATTTCTCAAGCCGTATAACCTAAATTTTTGAAATCTCTTGCCAAATTAATCAGTCCATACAGAACTTACCCTCAGGTACTTCAGAAACCAGCTGAAGGAATAGCCAAAACTTTAGTGATTTTCTTCATGAGCTTATAGAAGATGGGCAAGTTCCTAGAAGACTGGCAGAGGAAAACTATTATCCCTATATTAAAAGGGGTGGAAGACAGTGGGGAAGAGGAACCAGTGAATTATAGAGCCTTCATTCCAACTTCAATACATGGAAAGCTATTGGAACAAACAACCAATTTTTCAGTCTCTAGGGGATAATGAGGTCCTAAGGAATAGTCAACAGGGATTTGTGAAGAACAAGCTGACAACAAAGGAGCCTGATCTTCCTCTCTTGGGTAGGATAACTGGCCTAACAGATGCGGGATGAGAAAAATGCAATATATCTTGACCTTCGTAAAATGTTTCACGCAATTCCACAAGTCATTGTCAAAGGCAACACAAAGCAATATGGCCCAGGTGAAATGAGAGTGAGAAAGAATGGAAAACAACTTATAGAAGTGTCAAACTCCGAGTGTCAAGGAGGGAGTCAAGATCAAGTGGTCCTGCAGAATTTTGCTTTGTGACTAGGACTATTCGATGTTTATGCCAACAGTTTGGATGATGCAGTACAGCTACAAAATGTGAGGATGACATCAGGCTGGAAGACATTGTAAGCACTTGGGAAGATGGAGTCAGAATGCAAAATTATCTTGATAAATTGGAGAAATGTTAGGAAATCAATACCATAAAATTCAATGAGAACAAGTGGAAAGTACAAGCCTTGGAACGGCAAAATCAAATGCCCAGACACAGAGAGGTGAACCACGGCCTAGGAATCAGCATTGTAGGAACGGAGCTGACAACAAACTGAATGGGAGCCAACACTTTGATGCATGGGTTGTTGCAAGGGAGGAAATGCCACTCTGAGCTGTGTCAATGGGATGTTGGGCAAGTTGCTCATGGCACGTACTTGAGGCGCTTTCACTGGCATCCTCAGTGCAAAAAGGCAGCGCGCCACAGCTTAAAGGAAATATGGACAGACTCCCAAACTACTTCCAGGAAGACAGCATGAATTTGAGCAGAGGTCTGGAAAAACAGGACTTGTGCGAAGGTTAACAAAATTGTATTTGCTGAGGCTGGAAAACCGAGATTTGGGGGAGGGCATAAAAGCAGACTTTAAAAAAGTGTAATACATACTAACAGGTGCAATAGGAAGAGTGATGATCTACTGTTCTTCCTAGTTTCCAGGCACAGGTGAAGGTGCAATAAACCTAATTTGAAGCAAGAGGAATTTACATTACAAGTAAATTGAACCTCTAACAATAGGGTGGGTGAAATACTGGAACAGATGACTGATAGAAACTGTCCAATCTCATTTTTTTTTTTAGCTTTTAAGAACAGGCTAGAAAGTAGTCTATTGGATGTAATTAGGTGACCTGATCTTGTATCAGAAGCAAAAGACAGAAGGAATTCAGAAAATTCCTACATTTCTATAACCCTGAAATGCATACAAAGTCACATCTTACGATGTAAACAAAAGTTTTGAGTGCTCATTAAGTCTATTTTTCCTCTATTATTTCTTTGGGTTTTTTCACCTCTTCCCCTCCTCCTCTGAGGGGGCTGAATCCACATGTGCCAGATTTATCCCTAGTATGTAAGTACTGAAATAAACCAGTCAGTATTACTAAGTGGTAGAGAGGAATCTTATCAGGCATGGAGAATATTTTTAAGCTTGTGTGAACATACCAAATGAATCCTAGAACAATCAGTGCTTGTCATGACAATTAAGCAAAAAAAAAAAAAAAAAGAAGAAAAAAAGTAATTCTTTTCTTGACCACCATAAGAAATTGGTGTTTCCAGGAAAGAGATGACTGGAAGGTGCTTGGCTGTGATTGCTGTACTGTGGTGCTGACTGGGAGTGAAGCATTCACTCCCGATGCACTTTGATTGCCCTTATGTGTCCCCACTTCTGTAACAGCAATAATTTCATGGCAAGTAAATCATGGCGTTCTTTTTAGACTATGCCTTCAAGCAGGAGGTTGTACCCTGGGGTCTGTTGACCCCAGACTTTTGTGGTGCAAACTACTCTGTAAGCTCCCTGACCACACTGAACTGTCACCTTCATAAAATGACCATCAAATGATGTTCTATTGATTCAGAAGGGACTTCTGTTTCTGCATGTGTTAATTAATACTTTAATAAAGTCTAAGTTAGCATACAAATGTGCTAACGAGGCTAGACCTCCTGCAGCTTTGTAAAAGATCATTATTCCCCATTATCTTTCAAATCCCTCATTATCCCCGAGATAAGGACTACCTACCCATTTTTCTTATTGATTCCTGCCTCAGAATTCACTACCTGTATGTATAGGTTCATGGTCTATGTATCTAGGGAAAAATAATTAACTCACCCTTCCTATTAAGTACAACATATTTTCAATAAAACAAAGTTTGAACCCCCGGGACTCCATCATAACTTCCTGTATAGCATCATGGGGCACAGTAAGACACTCTTCTTTGTATTAGTCAGTTAAGACATAAAAGAGACTCTAACTATTTCTGCCTTTAAAAAATTGATCAAAACTTACTCTAAGAGTAGAAGTGTTCTTTTTCATGTTCTATAAACTTACTTTTCTGTTCATCTAAACCCCTTGAAGCTGGCATTGATTATCTCGCTTGGCCTACGCAGTCTTACAGCAACACTCTACATTATTGCATTTGATCTTGGATTTGCCATGTTTCAACGTGAAGTGTTTTGATGTGCATAAGCACAAATTTTCCCCAAAAAGCTTCTGGTCTAGTCTCTAGATTCTTACAGATTTTACACAAGGAAAATCTTACTTGCTTTACTCATTCATACCTTCCAGTTGACTTCAGTAGGAATATTTGGGTGAATGGAGCCATGAAGATAGGACCTGCAGTTCTGCACAGGCACATAAAAGAATTACGACACCTAACTATATACTTTGTAGGTGCAAATATGTCTTTGGCATTCAGATGGCAGAGTTAAATGCCTACATTATATCATTTGTGCCCATTAACCTATTAATTGTCTCATTAGCGACAATGAATAACTGCAGGCACAAAATATGCCTGAAGAAACTAAAATTTTATTCAGATACTATTTATATTACTATGACATTCCTTGGGATGGAAGTGCAATATAAATTCATAGTATTACCTGTCAAAAATCTATCTCCTTTTCTCCAGTCACCAGAATATCTTTCCTTCAAGAAGTATTTTTCCTGCCAATCACGTGATAAGAAGCAAAATACAGCTTAAATGAAATTTTCTAGCTTTTAATGTCAGAATGATCTCCACTTGCATAATATAAGGGGACTGGGTTCCTTATTCAATATTTCGCTCACGTAAAATAAAGTAGTACAATATAATGTAATATAATATACTATGAAGTGATATAATATAATGCAATATAATATGACACATATGGAAAGCACAGTGTCCATTTTACCTAGAAGATATGACATGCTCATGAATATGCATCACTGACAGTACCAGGAAGGGCAAACTCAACACACACGCAACTCACACCCCTAAGAATGTGGGCAGCTCTGAGGCAGGGGGGAGGTATGAGCTACTGTTAAGCCCACAGCCTGAGATGCACTGAAGAAATTATCAGATTTGATCAAAGTAAGTTGGCGCTAATTTCTAGTTAAATATCAAAAGTAGAGCAATAAACCAAAAAGTAGTGTGAATGTGACTGATTCAGGAAGCCCCAGCAAACAGTCACATTTTCAGGAGAATTAAAATAGGGAGAACATAGCAGGCTGCTGGAGTGACATAGAGATGTGGAGGGCTGGGCCATCCTGGTTCTGCACAGAGACAGCCTCAAGCAGCACTGGAACAAGGTCTTCCTCTTGTCCTGCCATTTATCCACTACACCTTTTCTGCCCACCTGCACCTCCCTCCTGCCCCAGCGTGCAGAGGTGGTACCTGGGACCCAGGCTTTGAGAATCACTCACAAATGGCCATGGGCAATCTGTGGACACCTGGGTTACACCCTTCTCCAACAATTTTGAAACCAAAGGAGATGAAAAGCCCTCTTGTGGCTGCCCTGGGCACCCTGAGGAGTTTGAACGCTTAAAACTTGGGCAGAGGAAAGTCTTCCTCTCCAGGAGCTGCCCCAAGGGCTGCAGGTCCCAACCCACTCTGTCACAAGTGGGTCTCACAGCCCGCCTACCACATGGGGAATGTAACCGGCTGGGAAGCCAGAGGGATGGCCCTGAAGGAGCAGCAAAAGAATCCCTGCTCCTCTGCTGTGTGAGAGATGGGAGGAGGAAAGCGAGTATTCCTCCGTGTGCAGGAGCCAGACTGCTCCACTTGCAGAGGGTTTTAACATCTACCCGTCTCTGTAACTTTTGTTAAAAAATGTGGGAGTTTTTTCTTTAATGATAATCTCCACACACCATTAATTTCAGAGGGTGGACACTGGAGCACTAGTTCCTAATCATTTTGCTATGAAGGAAAACTGAATAAACTAGAAAAATGTGAACAGTGAATTGGAAAGTAATATGTCAAGGACAATAAAACTTTTGATTTCTGGTTTAACATTCATTCAAGTATTTCAAGAAAAGCTGCGGTAGCTCTCCAACATTATTAATTAGCATGAGCTTCATTCACTGTAACTCTTCTTTCTCTTCAAAGAAACACATATATTGTTATATATCCCCCATTTTGTTTTCCCACAAGGCACATTTCAAAACAACTTGCGCTGTCTCTGAGGCAATATCATATCAATCTGATTATGTTGTACATAATAAGGTATGCCCTAAGATGGAGCACTGCACAGATATTTATTTAGAAGGACACTTTTGATGTTGTGTGAACTAAAGAAATCTTTAAATTCTACTGAAATGAAAGTGAAATTCTGTGTCAGTGTAATCAGTCTTGATCCATTGTAGAAATTTGGGCTGTGCACAAGTGCCATTCTAATCTACTTCCAAATATAAGCTTCCAACTAGACAGTCAAGACACGCAGATTAGCTCTTTGAACAGGAGTTTTCTGAAAGCACAAATAGAAATTTATGTGCCTAATGCCTATTTTACAAATCAACTTTTCAATTAGAAGAGTTTTACAACTTGTTTAAGAATAACATATCCATGTCACTGTCACTCTTAAGTAACACACGGGTTTAAACTTACAGCCTCCTTGAGCAGACTTTGTGGAATAAACAAGGGAATTTCTCCTGAGCCTTTTATATGGCTACCAATGACTGCAACAGACAGTTACCTAATAATTCTGAAGAACTGTTTCAGACAGCTTGTCCACATCTTAGAGAACATAGCATATTCATTTTTTTTCTTACCAACACAAAAACACAGTGCTTTCTGAATCTCTCCCGCAAGCGATCCACTGTATTCAGCAAAAAGCAATATAGAAAATATATTTTATGCCACTAAGAAAAAAAAGGTAGCGTTACAACATACCTTTCACTGTGTTTGCACTTCTCTGTTCTCCTGTCATTTGTTACAGCAGCTCAGTTTACATCCTGCCTTTCTCTTGTGTGCTTCTGGGCAGTAGGTGCAACAGGCGCTTCAACAGCTCTGTCCTCTTTTTAACACAACCCGCTTTAAAGTTTCTTTTGTATTACATTATGCAGCAACTTCCAGGCAAAAAAAAAAAAAAAAGAAGACACCATCTAACATTCTTAGCCTCTTTCCCAACTGATGCACCAGTATGTGAATGGGTCCAGTAATCCATGAGGTACACAGACGCCATTCACTAGAAAGGACGCAGGGAGAGCATAAGCTACATGGGTGGATGGTGGGAACAATAGCAAACATTTCATGTTGAGGTGGCTGGGAATGAATAATGCATGTGTTGGGGAAACAGTTGCCCCATTCTGGTGTGGAAGGGGGTGGAAAGAGTGGGCGTGGGAGGTACTTTCCTGATCAAGTTAGCACTTCTAATTAATATCATCGTCTGCATAGATCCAGGAGACACCGTATGACAAGAAAACAATGTGTGAATGTCCAAGGGGGAGCCAGTTACCATTATATGGAGCCACAAAAAAAAAAAAAAAAAAAAGCAGCTTGGATGCAAAAATAATATTTTACGTAGGCAGGCAGGCAGACATACACAAATGAAACCAAAGCACCCAGAGAAATGTTAGTAGGCTACATGTTCTTTTGATCTGGTATTGTTTAGATATACCATATAAATGAATACTTCATCTCAGCTGAGCCACCCTCTCAAATTATTGTTAATTAAGTAATAATCCCTGAGAAATCTGTCATTACCAACAGTTAGGAACTGGTTTATTATGTTTGCCCCAGGCTATTAGTGTTCAAACATAATGGCCCCTAATTGCAATAAGAACTAATTTCCCTGGAATTACACATGCATTTTTTAACTATCTGGTAGCATATTTTTTGTTTTTAAAAATTAGTTTTTAATTTCTCTAACTAGAGCACAGGTCAGTCAGAAAACTATTCTCTAATAATCCCACACAGAAATCATCATTAAGAAAAAGAATGATGATTTTTGGTAGCTTTGTAAATTATTAAATTTTTGTTGCAGAAAACAAAAACAACAGCAGAGGTTATAATCCCTATAAACAACGCATCAACTCCAAATCCAGGAAAGAAAGCAAAAGCATTTTCAATCAATGCAATGAGTTTTGGATCAGTTCTGACAGTTTCTCTAAAAACAAGGCTGGTGAGGGGGAGGAAGTCTGTTGTCTTCTATGTTTACATTGATGCTTCCTCTTTTACATGTTATTAATGTAATAAGAAATCATTTCTGGGATGTCAGTGACCAAACTTTGACATTTATTCCTGTCAACTGTTTTCAGTGTAGAAAAGTTAGGTGGCCATAAGAATTATTAGTAAGTATTGTTAAAGGGATAAATTGAGAAAATTAATCCCGAGTCAGGGAAAAAAAAAATCTACCTGGAATTTAAGTGATTTGCTCCACAAACACTTTTCCCCCTGGCCCAGGAGCCAAGTAAAAGGAAAAAGCCTTAAAGAAGAGCTGCTATTGTCATTGCATTTTAAAAGCATCCACATGACAATTTAAAAAGAACTGCCATTTCAGCTATTTCTTAAATAACCTCTTTCTTCCTCCATAATCATGTAATATATTTCTTTCACCTTTTGACTAGTACTTTGGTTTTTTTAATAAACTTACACACTCGTTTTGCAGGAAATTATATTTTAAAATGCTTCTCAGAGGTGTTTTATCCTAACACTTTCCTTTGGCTTGAATTAATGTTGAATCCTGATTTGCAGAAATAGATGAAGAGAGGGAGAGAAAGAGGGAAGAAAAAGAAAAAAAAAGGAAAAAAGAAGCTTAGCTTCTATCCCAGCTCCAAAACACACTTATCTTTAATTTGCATTTCCAAATCAATCTTACAGTAACCTTTATCTGTAATAACAGAATTATTCTGATACTTCTAAAAAACATACAGCAGCAGTTTAGTTATCTACTGGACAAGATAGTAAAAAGAGCTTCCTCCCCCTCTCTTCACCAGTTTGTTTCCAAGCCTTCAATGCCAGTTCTCACTTTATAGTTTTTATTCCTTTTTTTCTTTTTTTTTTTTTTTTTAGGTCCTTGTCTCTCTTTTTTCCCCATTAAGATGCGAATGGGCTGGTACCTCATCCAATATGTCTATACATGCCTGAATAGACTTGCAGAAAAGCAGGATCTCCTTTTGTCTGGGCCCGTATGGCTGTATGTCATTCCGCACCGATAGGCAAGGGCTCCTCTCTCTGTGGGAGATTTCCAATAATTGCCAGAACAAATTAAACCGGGGCTTATCTGTTCCTCTCTCTTTTCAGCTTGAAAATGGAGGAACAAGACCAATTTTAACTGGTGACAATGCAGCGTAGAAATAGATTGGATACAGCTTGTGTGAAGTCGTGTTGTAGACAGCAGCGACGGGACATCGCTTTGAAGAGTGAGGTGGTGTTGTGCTACGTGGATTTGGCCAATGCGAGCAGTCCATCTAGTCATCATTGTCACAGGCGTAGGTGGATAAAGGAGTATTTCTGATCTTACTGGAGTGAACTGGGTAGCCCAGAAAAGCGGAGTGGACTGCAGTGTGTATAAAGGAACTGATGTGGCATATTTTGAAAAACAGAAATGAAGGGCACAATGAATTTCTGATAGTCCCCCCCCAAGCTCCTTCCCCCTCCTCATCCCCTATCATGTACACCTTGTGCCTTAGTCTATGGGCAAGCATCACAAAATACAGTCTTAATCCTCAACAGAGCAATAGAGAGAGTTCTTCCCTATCTTTGCTGTAAGTTTTCGGCAGTCTGGGGCTGAAAAGAGAGTTTTAAGGGATAATATAGATATCAGACATATTTTCTATAGCAAAGAGCTGTCATTTTCCTTTACAGATGAGATAAAGAGAGTTCAAAGTGCTTTCTCCAGGCAAAGACAAACTTGAAACCAAGCAAAGGAAATGAATTCTTTGACAGTGTGACAGACAGAAAATGTGAACCATCAGATTTGAAAGGGACCCTTAATTCTTAGGGCTGCTGAATGCCAATGAGAAATATTAGGATCTTCTCTTGACCAACATGATTACTGCTATCAAACAAGAATATGTCAAACACCTTTCAACATACTGTTGTCACTCAAGCTCTAAAAAGCCATCATTCACTGTAACTATCTTCTCAACTACCACTCTGCCTCAGCCAGGCTCTCCCAGCCTCACAGTCAGTGACAAACTAACAGTGAAAAAAATTCCAGCAGTACTTAATGCTGTCAGCTTTTCTTCTCATTTTCTCTCAAGCTCTTATGCTACTGCTCCATATCAGAAAACCAAGAAGGAAGTTGTGATATGGTCACAAATGAAGACCAGAAGTTCCTGTAACTTCAGGTTATTGGAACTGGATGTAACATCTATCAGTAAGGTCACCCTTGCAACCTCTCACTAGACACCAGAGAGGAGATCAGCACCTCCCTTCTCCACTCCCCCTCATCGGGAAGTTATAGTCTGCAATGAGGTCACCCTTCAGTCTCCTCTTCTCTAAGCTAAACAAACTTAGTGTCCTCAGCTGCTCCTTGTATGTCATGCCCTCCAGTCCTTTCACCATCTTTGTTGCTCTCCTTTGGACACCTTCTAATATTTTCATATCCTTCTTATATTGTGGAGCTTAAAACTGTACACTGTACTTGAGGTGAGGCCATGCCAATGTCAAGGTGTAGAAAGTTTGGTGTAGAACCTGGGACAAGTGTTAGCCACCACAAGAAAGCACTAGGATCTTACTTTTGTCTTTTATACACATGAGCTCATTTCAGCAACACACACAAGAAGTAAAAGCATAGTAAAAGAAGTGAAAACACTGGGGATAAATCAGAAGGATTGAAAAAAAGTAAAATGCAAAGTCACATTTTCAATTTGTAATGTCAATCCTGAGAACAGCCCTTTGACCTTCCATAACTTGCAAATATTAAATAACCAATTGTGTTTCTCAAACAGCCCATAACTAAACTAATTACCTAAAGATATGCTATAATTTTATATCATTTTTAAATGTCTCTGGAGGAAGCTATACAAAATTCATAAAAGGTTCATTTTCCATTAAGTACTCAAGAAAAAAATTACCAAAGTGCAAGATTTACAGTGTGATCTTCAGTTCTAAAAATTGTGAACAGTCAGCAAAACTGGAATGGCAAATCCATTCTGAATTGACTTTTTTATAGTCATAAGCCTGTGAATTCAACTTTTTCAAAAGCATGCACTTTGGAGACTCTGCAGTATTTTAGTCCCATACATTCTCACTTCTAGCTATTCCTTTTGGTTGAGACAAATATAGGCTCATCACTGTCTAATGGACAAATGCACACACTGGAAAGGGGTACTTTTAGAGCCCAAACAGAACTCAGCTTCTCTCTTTCTGCCTTGAAAACACAACAAAGTAAATAAAACCTACATGCCTGCAAAGAAAGGAAGACCAATTTCAGTCATTATTTAGTCTAAAAATCCCTCTTAGGAGGCATCAGTAAAAGTATTCAATGTCCATAAAATGGGCTAGACTGTCATTGGTTTTAATTAGTGCCATGCTGGAGAAATATGAATATGGTATAAAATTGTCCTTTCTCTTCATAAATAGACAAATGCAAAACTAGAAAGAAAACACACTTTTGCAAAAAGACAAAGATCAGAATGTAACTGCATGTTACATGGAGCAATTGCCAATATAAAGCAAAGAAGAGGCAGCGCTTGCAGGAGGAATTAGCACCCATCTGACTACCCACTGAAGACCTCTCTTCAGAGCCTCAGGAACAGAGGACTGACTTTGCTCATTGTGGCACTGAATTTGCCTGGTCTGCTACTTTCCTGACAGGAACAAAGCCAGCCGCTTCAAAAGGCACAGGGTGCCTTGCTAACTAGCTATGCTGGGTGGAGAACAAAATTTTGCCAAACCAGCCGTGTTTACCTTGCAGAACTGAAGTCTGATAGTTCTTTGTTGTCTCACTGTGGCTGTTGTTAAAACCTTAAAGAGCCTTGCTGCATTCATAGTGAGTGCAGCAGTAGCTAAAAGCAGGCTTGTACTCTTGGGAACAGCAGTTGCCCTGCTGTTCTCCATCCTTTGACATAGATGGTTCTACCAGAGGGCTCCCTGGCCAGAGGCTTTCCTCTGTCCTGGCAGTCCCAGGAGGACATGTGGGATGCTCCTGCAACAAGGCAGCATCACCAGTCATGCCAGAGGAGATGAGGGGGAGAGGAGCCAATGTCTGTTTGATCCCTTTCCCCCTTCTCCTCGGTATTGATGGCCCAGATAGTTTCCTGCACTGTCTTTTCCTTCAAAAACAGTGGGCAACGGTGAACGTACAGGTAAAGAAGTCTCCCTTTGGATTGATGCTGGGGATCCTGACCAGCCAGAAAGCCCCTACCTTTGGTGCAAGACGGGGTGGTGCCTAAGGTTGGGAGCTCTCCTGTTCCCATGTCCATGCCCCTTCTCTGTCAGCTCCACACAACTACTTAATTTATCAGCACTTTGGGCTGGCCTCAGTTGCAAACGAATTCAAAATCTCCTTCTTCTCCGCAGCTCTAAATTAATTATTTTTGAACATCAGGCCAAAGAGGCTTGGCTTTCCCTTGATTAGACAACCTAATCCCCTCTCCCGTCTGTTGAGGACCTCCTGTTTTGCTGTTTGATGTACTGAGGCAGAAATGACACCAGGCTGATCTCAACAGCCTTTCCACTTGCCTTGTGCCTGGAGCACCAAGCTGTGGCTGCTCAGGTTCTCCTGATTCACTAAACCCACAGTGCCCAAATCAAGGCAGCCTGCAATAGCTTTTAAGCACTCATGTCACTCTTCATTATGATTCCCAGGGCTTTTAAAAGCTAGGAAAGGGCTGGAAAACATTGCAAGTGGGAAATCCCTAAGGAGCACCCACTTGCCACAGATACTTCTTGCTAATTCTGCAGATGGCATGCTCTTTCTTATGAGAAGAACATTAAAATGAGCTCTTGCTTACGTGAGGTTATTAAAAGATGCAGTAGTCCTTTCAGCAAGGGCAGTGGTGAAGTCTTGTGTCCTTTCCAAATTCCAATTCAGTTAATTACACATGTAAGACACTGCATACAGCTCCACCACTAGGTGCTTGATTCCTGCTAATACTTTCTGCCTAACTAAATTCCCTCTCCTGTTTCATCTGTGTTGTAGCAGTCACCTTCAGTTCCTGCCGCCCTGGACTGTTTGAGGGTGTACATCCTCTTTAACTGTTGCTCTGTTTTATTTCAGATGTGATCTGGGGAAAAATTATATGATACTTGCACATATAAAATCTATAAAGATGAAAGGTGTTATAACTGTATGTTAATTATTCATCACTAATAAAATTACACATACTAATGTTTTCCTCAAACTATAGTGTACCCCACTGGGCCATAAACATGTTAAAGACCTGTAGTTTTTCAGTTAAATTTAGCACAGAATTCAAATGCTTTTCACCAAAGAGATAGGATCAAGATCAGATTTTGTGAATATAAAATCCCTTCCTCACCTGGGGAGGAGTTCAGAGAAGGAAGCAACAAAGAGTTCAAAAATATGCATTGTTGATAGCTTCTAGCGCGCCATGAAGCCTTTGCATCGGAGCACAGTTCAAAGCCAGCCACTAAAGCACATCACCAAAAGGACAGCAAGGATACTGAGATCTCTACTGAGCACAGAACTGCTTAACACCAGCTTCACAATCACCCTGTAGGCCGTCCAGCCTGATCAGCTACTGACGTCAACAGAAATAGCGACTGGAAATTCCTGCAGCTAAATATATTTTTGCCCTATAAAGCTGTTTTCGGTCTAAATACAAAGATCTCTGCGCAACTGTGTGAAACAATCTACCAGCAGTAGATTGTAGATTTTCTACCCGTAGAAAAAACTACGCACAGTAACATTTAATAGCTCTGTTCAATGTAAACTGTGCACTTAGGAGTGATCACGGTATAATTATCGAAAAACGCATTAACAACTAAAGCTTTAAACAAAAAAAAGTACTCAAAATCAGATAGTAAGTTGGAAATTACGTTGTGAATCTCAGGTAAACTCAATACAAACTGCAGTTATTTTAAATAGGGATAGCAATAAAAAGCATTGGCATTAGGTTGTTATGAATGTGCTGGTGAACATTCTGCCGCTGTTTCACTTTTTCTAAATTCTACCAACAGTCGCTATTAAAAGGAAATAAGATTAAGTTGTAAAAAGGAATATTCTGCAGTGGTAATCACAACAGACTAAATGACAGCCTGTTCCCAGTTTCAAATGGGAGGCAGCTATGAGCTTTCCACTCGATAAAGGGGTATTAAATCTGGCATTCTCTTTCATCGCAAGCCTGACGAAGCCCAAGGTTGAAATGAAACAATGGACTGCAGGCTGTGAGCAGTGAGAAAAGGCGTTGGATGTTACCTGATTGCTAGATGGAAACCTGTGTGGGTGTATGCTTACCTACCTAGATGTACATGGATATATATTTTTAGCTACCTTACCATCTTTTCCCAAACTGCCATGGAGGAAAAGGCAGAGCAGGCAGAAGCAGGTAAGGCTTCCCCACTTCCCCCGGCCAGTGGGGAAGCCTTACCTATAGCACCCTGTATAAATCCTACCTAAATTTACCTTGCCGGCCTTTTCATTAACGGTGACTGCAAAACACAAGGATCACTGCAAGTGGGAGATCAGTGAGGTAAGTTCAAAACCATTCTACGTTTGGGATGCAGCACTGCATTAGCATGGAGAAAATCAGAGGAGCTTATGCTCAATTATTTAGATTTGCCTCATCTATCCAGACTGAAGAACTATGTAGGGTCACAGAGCTGTTATCTTATATCTTTTATGTCAACAGATGACAGGATTTTTGTTACACAGGAGAACTGTAGATATGCACATCATCTGAGGTTTAATCACGACACAGCCTGCCTGCACTCTCCAGCAGTACATGAAATATGCAGCCCATGCCACCTTCTCAAAAGGCACGTCCCTGGCACTTCTTATGAGCTACGGTCTCATCAGGAGATAAGAAGCTATACATCATTAAATCAGCACCAATCAGCCACCCATTACGGGTGCAGGAGAAAGGTCCATTCAACAAGTGTTCCCAGTAAGGAATAATCACTGATAATGAACACTGCCCTAATTTCTACATTATCTGTTGAAACATAGGCTACAGAACCATCCCCCCCACCAAACCCCACTAGCTCCAATGCTACTGACACTTGAGCAGTAGCACCAGCACGAAAAGCTGTTTGTAATTAGATATTTGGATTAATAATTGTGCACTTAAGGGCTCTCAGCACTGGCAGCTCCCAAATGAAGTATCCAGAGACACATTCACTGACCACTTTTCAGGCTGTAACATGCTTAGGATGGTACACTAGCAGACAACCTGCTTGTAAAAAACTTAGCATGCATCTTAGGGCATTTTAATTTCCAGTTAATGTCATTGGAAAACATAATTTTTCATAATATAACAAATGTTTGTGGGAGTAATTTTTAGTTGAAACAAACACTTTCCTCTAGGTTTCCCATTATAAATGCAATCTTCAAGAATTTTTTCTTTTTTCTTTTCTTTACTGTTGGCTACTGAGGAAGTGGGCAGGATAAACAGGGCAAGAACAAGGAAAGGTCAAAGAAGAGCAGGTTTTTTGGGCTGTCTTGCAAATGCTAGATATATGGCCTACTCTGGTCTCTGCAAGCACACAGTGGCTGTTCTTAAGAGCTGACATATGAAAATTTCTCTCTTTGACTAAGGAAGGAAGCTCCATGCTAATCTTCCACCCTCTGGGGCCACTTCTGCTCTGCTTCCTATCTCACTAAGGTGGGCTCTTGCAAAACCTTGGGTTTTTCCAAGTCTCCCTTGAATTCTCACTCCAAGCAAGACAAGGTTTCAATGCAGCTCTAGGCTCCCAAACCTTCAGCACCTCTTCAGTGCAGATATAAATGTGGTGGTTTTTTTGTGTGTGTTTTTTTTGGGTTTTTTTTTTTTTTTTGGCGAGTCTCAGAGTTCACTTGACTTAGATTGCAATGGGGGCATTGATGTCTGACTGTAAGGATGGCATGTAATGACATCAATGCATACAATGGGCACCCACCCAGCCCCTGTACCACCTCCCTGGGCTCTGCAGATGTTCAAAGTGCTCGGGGGTGACCAGGACTTACCCAGCCAGCAGGAAAGCAGCCTCCATTAGATAACATCTGTGCAGCCTGACATTTTTTTGCAGTGTCAAAATACAGCTGCATACACTACCAGGAGTAATACCCCTTTTTATCATCAACCTTGAGGAGAAAGGATTGTTAGCTGGATTTCCCAAAGAAATGGGTGCACAGTAGTTTCTTTCTGCCTGTCAGTCCTCGTCTAATAAAACTGGAATCCATTTAGCCAATTTCAACCCTATTTCACAGAGGAGATGTTATAGTGTATAAGGAAGAGGATTATGCATGATATACCCAAAGGACTTATTTTTCACAGAAACTCTGTGTATGCATGTATTTGGGTCGAGAGCAAGTTCTTCTACAAGTAAATCTGCTTCTTTAATGTGCCACATATATGCTGCTTGTATGGTTGTGTAACGGATGTCATCTTTTTAATGTGTATTTACAGACAGTTTAAAATATGCACTGGGATCTTAATTTGGAATGAGAATGATAGTATGCAATTAAAATCTGAAATGAAATATAGCCAGAACATTGTAGGTTGTAATAGCAATTATTATAGTAAAAAGATGATGTGCCTGAAATAGAGTCTGTCTATCATTTTGTGAGTGAAAGTTCTTTGGGAAAGAATTGCTGTTTGTTATGAGGTTGTACTCTGCAAGTCACAGTGGTCACCTTGATCCTCTCTGCATAATAAATATAAGTTGAGTTAAGAGAAGATAAAACCAGGCAGTATCACAGATGACCATGAATGACACTGGAATACTTCCCCTAGTTTTAGAAGATGGCACCAACATTGCATCTTCAGCAAACCCTGTGTGGTAGAAGTTAGTGACCTTTTAATGGTGACAGTTATATGAAGTGGTTTGAATAATTACCCATGAAAAGATCCTTTTATATATCTTTACAGACATCCTGCAACGAGATGCTCTTTTGTGGCATTTTCATTTCCATTCTAAACCATATTAATGATTCACTGAGTTGGAGAATCAGGTGGGGGAAGAAAAAAAAAAACAACCACCAAACCAAATCATGCTTCCAGTGCTATTGAAGGATGCTCTGCTTCACAACTGTCCAAGCACCCTCTGCAGCCATGGTGGGTGAGAGGTTCTTTGATGGAGCAGAAAATTTGGGGAACTTCACCACTAACAGGACTGTCTCCCCCCGCTGCAGCAGTTTCCAGGCAGACAATGGTGAAAGATCATCTGAAACAGCTGCAAACAGCAGTAAACAAGCTGCAAATAAACCTACTTAGGCAAATTCCCATTTGGTATTGCTGGCTTTATTGTCTACATCTATAAGTTTGCAAATAATTGCTATTACTTAATTCAGCATATAGCATACTGCAACAGAAAAACAAAATGGGAGAGGAGGGAGGAGATGAAAATTGGCAAAAAGGAGACTGTGTAACAAATAAAAGGAGAGACCTTAAACCTATAAAGCAGTTTGAAACATTAGTTTTCTTTTTGCAGTTGAGCTCTTTTTTCTCACAGATGTTTAAGGAAATATCTACAGAGTAAAAATACCCTGCCCGTATAGGAGAGGAATATGAGCTTAATGATATCTGTGTGCTTTTGCAGGAAATCACTGGGGTTATGGGCCCACTTGTATTAATTTCATCAAACTCTTCTGCATTATTATCCTGCAGGAAAGTTAAGCCTACATAGATCTAAACCCCCTTCATTTAAAAGACAGATCCCAAATCAGCATTTATTTTCTGTTTTGCATTTTCAGCATGATAGGCAGAATATAAAATATGTTTAGAGAACGGAAACAGGCTCCACAATGCCCACACAGACAGGCAGGATATGAAATGGAATTTGGAAGCATTTTATGCCACATTGTTTTAGCCTGTCGGCAAAGCTTAAAACAGCAGTCATGACAACTGATAACAAATATCAATAATCATCCTTTCAGGGAAAAGTAACCTCAGATCATTATGAAGCTGCGGTTGAAACTTAGTTTTGTGAGAATCAGAGGTGGCATCCTCAGAAGACTGACTATTCTTTTCTGCAGTTTGTTCTTGGCTATGTATTATCAGACAATTCTCTAAGTTCTGTTGCAGGTGGAGACGGTTCCACCGCTTTGAGGGTCCTTTCATAAAGCAACATAGGGTACATAGGAAAATAAACCTAAGTAGCAATCAGGTGAACATAGCTTTCCTGAGAGTTGAAAACTCTTAAAAAACACCCTGAGCAAGAACAGTACTTTAGCATCACCTTTCCTAATATTTCAGTTGTCTCATTCTTGTGCGGACCAAAGAGATGCGGGGTGTAGAAGCAAGCAAGGCATATTTTTTTTCCAGATCTAAGCAGCTGTTGCAGAGAGCGTGAGAAGCACAGACTTCAGGACCTTAAAAGGAAATTAACACAAGGTTCTTTCCTGACACTTTTTGCCCACAGTCAACATTTTCACAAATTCACTTGATCTGGTACCTTCTGTCTTTAATTAAGATGTTGGCAGGTGTGGTTTGCTTGAATTTATGCCAGAAGATTTATTCTATTCTCCTCCTTTTACAATACGCTGGAGGAACAGAAAGATGGTTCACCAGTTCTTGTGAAGGGGACTCACGTACTCCCATAATTGTGTTGGAAATCCCAGTGAATGTGGGCAGAAGAGAAACATCACTCAGACATGTCATCACTAAAATAATCAGTGGTCACTCTCTGACTCCCTGTCTTGCAGTGAGAGGGAATGAAGTCAGTGTTACAATAGCTGGAGATGAAGGAGATCACTTTGGAAGATCTGAGGCAAGAGAGCAGAACCAGTCTATAAGTCACGGGTCATATTCATCACAAAGTCAGAAGTGGAAAAAAAAGCATCAGCCTAGACCGTTCCTAACACAGCTACTCAACCAGGACCAAATTTGCCATTGATGCATATTAAGAAAGCATTTCATGAATAGCTCACAGAATAAGGTAGCCCTCAGCATGAATACATGTATTGCAAACCGGCCACAAGCAGGGAAAAGTGCTGCTTGAACAATATCCAGTGAATATGCTATTCAGCTGATCTGTATGGTTGCTGTTAAAAAAAAACAACCAACAAACCATCAACAAAACCTCCCCTTCCCTTCCCGCTCTTCAGATTGCTGTTCATCAGAAATGGTACAATACGTCCCTGCCATTTTAACCAACGGGTAGCCCAACCCACGCCAACTACACATGGGGCACCGCATGTCCTCTAACGAAGGAGCCCCAGCGTTGGCCCAGTACTCCCTTTCAATGCCCTCCGTACCTGCCATCGATGTGAAGGACTCAGAGGAGCTGACCCTCTCCCTCACTCACCTCTCCATCCTTCACACCATGGTCCCCGCTCTCTCCTTGACCAGACCACAAAGTCATTTGGGATTTTTTCTGGCATGTTTTGACTGCTGCACCATTTTTATCCCCGCCTCTCTTTTGCTCCAGCTCCATGGGGCACTTGTTAGCAGCCTGGTTTTCCTTTACAAGCTAAATGGATCGTGCTGGTGGTGCATTCAGCTGGGGATGGGCAGAAAGAGCCTAACGTTGTGCACAAAGCTGGTGCATGGTCTCACCACCCACAAATGGTCTCGGGACTGAAACACCTGCCTTTTCAGAAGCTGTGAACATTTAGCTGTAATTAAGTCTGACAATACATTGGGGGTCAGGTAGCCCTGTATTTTAGACACTAGGGTAAGAAGGTAAGGCATCATTCCATTCTGTGCATTAAAAAGAGGATTCAGCATGAACTGTGTAATTAAGGACTGAAACGAAAAAAAAAAAAGCAATTGAATTAAACCTGACAGTATAATGCAAGGAATCAATAGCTTTATTTGCTATTTAATGATAGTGATACTGTTTTCATTTCATTATATGAGTCACAACCAGCTTTGTGTTGGCTTACTCCTGTTCTTTAGCAAGTAAACTGAGGCATACAATTTACAGAAGCAACAGCTGTTAAAGAAAGCTTATTTAAAACTATCATAAATTGGTGCTGAGCAATGGAATCAGTTTGCTTCAATCCATCACACTTGATTATGAAGACTTGATATCCCATGACATTCTGTTCTTTTTTTTTTTTATTAAATTAAGAGTAACAAAATAAAGTTTTCTTTTGACTGACAGGAGTGAAAACCCAAACAAGCTGTAGCAATGCATCTTATGATCTGATCCCCACCAAGACCTGTTTTGGTTTTCACACGTTTGCGATTACATGGTAAACCCCAGATCCCTCTGTCTCTGTGAAGTGCCTCCAGCTTTTGGCAATAGTTGAATACACTGTATTTGTTGCCTTTCTTTTTCAATGCCTCTCTAGCAAAAATATTACATGAAAGAGCAGAAAGGGGAACAGAAGTGGGTGAGAAAATAACTCAAAGAAGCCAGCTGAGGAAGGAATGACTGTCACAAGACTGAAGTAATTGTAGAGGTTTTTTTTTTTAAAGGAAAGTAGCGATTGGGAACACTCATTCATTTTTTTTCTGAAGTCCTACAGAGTGGTTCAGGCTTAAAGAAGTTTATCTATGGTGTATCTGTGAAGCAACAGAGCTGCAAACGAGTTTCAGTAGACTACAGATGCAAGAAGGCACTGGCAAAATGAGAAACAGGTCTAGGGTAGCCACCCACAGCCAGTTCCTTTGTCTTTATCTCTCCTCTAATCCATGGCCCCCCTGTCTCCTCATTGTCTGTCTCTTTTGCTCTGAGTTTTTTTAGTAGCCTCTCTTTTTCCTCAGCAACCTGGTGAGGTCCTGGTGGGATGCGTTTGTCATGGCCTGGGTGTGCAAGATCAGTGACACAGAGCCCTCCAGGTAACTCGGGTGCTCTGTGACCCAGCTGAATCCCCAGAGGGGGGTGATGGTGTAGGCACAGACACGTCCATCCTGGGCTGAGCTGAGCCCTGAAGTGGACATAAAGTGGGCAGGTGCCAGGGACCATTCTGGCACTCATCCTGCTACGAGGACAAGGGATGCCAAGTGCTATTTCTGCTCCTCAGCTTTGGCTCAAAGTGCCATGTCTCTCAGACGGACAGATATAGTTTGCTTTTACCCAAATGTTCTCTTTTCTCTCCCTCTTCTGCATCCTGCCTATGTCACCGCTGGACATTCAATAGTTGATGTTTCAGGGAAACAGAGGGACTCATAATTATTACTGCCATTCCCAAGTTGCCTTTGCTTTGCAAGTCTGCTCTTAATTCTGGTCTCAATTACCAGGGATTGCACATTTTAATATTACTCTGAATTGCTGAAGTGAGGAGCCTTAAACAGCTCAATGGCCACATCACAGCTGAGCCCTAATGTTGTTTTCCTCTAATCAAGAGATGTTAGCTGTGGAGAGGTGTTGAGGTGGGCCTGACAATAGTGTGTCAGGCATGGAAGAGGCAGATTTTCACAGCTTTGTGTAGAACCTGCACATTTCCTTGGAGACCTAATGAATTAAACATTAAGCCTACATATACTATGGTAGATATAATTACATGATTAAATTCAGGAAAAAAAGTATTAAAAGACATATACGTGTGAAGACCTCCAAGACCTCTATGTCCCATAGCATAATCAGGAGTGTTAAAATGTGTTAAAATCAGGAGGTTCCGTTACAGCAAAAATCACATTGTGGGTGTCTATATTTATTATTTCATGTTGATTTTCTGCATAAAATATATTCACCTTGAGAGTAAAGTACATATTTTTTTCTTAACTGCAGACCTTATGTATGCAAACTGTATGTAGATCTGGACACGCAGTGTCTTTTACACAGCTACCAAGCATGAACAGCTAATTGGCCAAACTGTGCCTCTGTTGTGCAGTTCTATTGGCCTCACTACAATTAGGCAAGTTGCAACTAATTAGCTCTCTGTAAACACTTGAGGATGATGCACATAATAGAATAGAAAGCTCAGATTCTTCTGCCTATCTGCATCAAATCCACAGGGCAAAATAAAGGGAAAAGCAGCAGAAGAATCCCAGAGTTTTGTTTGACCCTCTGAGCAAGAAGATGCTCTTTTTATGTGGTAATTTTTCAGAGTAAAGTTACATATAAATGGAAAAAAAATCCCCCTCCTCCCCCACCTTTGGGCTACTGAACGCCTTATTAGATGCTTTACTCCCAGTGTAAGAGGAATCCCTGACAGAGGGCTCTCAACCTCTTGGAATGATAATTTGGAATCTTTACTCCAAGTGTTCATACACTCTTTTCTCATAAACAAGCCCAGGAAGTATTTTAAGGAACTGTGGATTAAAATGCATTGCTCGGTTCTTCCCATGACAGCTTCTGGGAATAACCAAGGAAGCACTTTTTGAGCACTTGGTGTTCATTCCCTTCCATGCCTGCGTGTTCAGAAGATCATAGAATGTTGAAGACAAGAACAAAACATAGTCATGGAGACCTCTGGAAAATAACACACCTTCTCTTCAAGTTGCTTATGGCTAATATTTGCTACTGCTCTTACATGAAGGCATGTAATGAGGGTAAGGGCATCAATACATATTCCTAAGGAAGCCATGAAGATAAATACACCCAAAACTTGTCAACAGCTTGGATAACAGGAGACCAGAGAGGTGGAGACATAGACCTCTGTGCGACTTACCCAGAGCTGATATTTCAGTGTGGGCACATGCCAATCTTTTTCCATCTAGGAAATTGGGGAATGGCATCTGACTTTTCAACAGCCAAGATCTATTACTTCTGAAGGCCTGTCTTCAGAAAATGTGAACCACATTTTCTTTATGTGCAAGGCTAATGTCTGACTAAGGTCTGGTTTTGGAGGGATTTTGGTTTGGCAAGTTCTATTGCTTTAAATACGAAGGAAAGTAAAGGTTAGGTTTGTTGGTTTGTTTTTCCTCTTTTGAACTTTAAATGAACAAAGATAGAGCTGCAGAAATAGAAAGAACTGGTATGTTCAAAACAAGAGACTTGACTCACTTTGAATAAATAATAACACTTTCCTGTGCTTAAAGATCCATTAAGTAAAATCAAGTTGCAAGGTCCTGATTGTGATCACAGAGCTGTGGTATGTTAATAGCCTTCATCTGTAGGTGAGTGGGAGTACAGAGAGGGAAAATGGTTTCACAGAAAATAAAGCAAACAGCACTGTTGTGTTTGCAAGGATATTACGAGTCTGCAGATGAGCGAGGTAAACAATTGCTTTTATTAATAGCAGCAGATCAATGCCACTAGATTAGCAGAAACTGAGAACAAAGAAGAAAAGAGAAGAACACCTCTGTCTTGTCACACCTCTGCTGCCGAGCATAATCCCCAGCTATGAACAGCAGCGACAACATATCCTGCCAAGTATGTCCTCAAATTTTAAGACCCAATAAAAAAAATTCCTCGAATTTAAAACCTAAACAGAAATGTAGCCATCTGCCTGCACTGAGGATGGGCATGTTTTCTGTTCTGATTTAAGAGCAGATGAATGTGTCAATGACTCAGACAGGGGTACGGCTCCTCTTTGGCTCTCTACTTCTCTTTCTGGGAGGAATAAGCTAAGAGAGAGGGTGGCTTTCTGTCTTTTCTTGGCTAGAGAATAGCAGCCCAAATCCAGCTGCTTCACCTGTACCCATGTCAGGAGGCAGGAGCTCCTGCTCTTCCTACCAGAATGGAACCATAAAATGATCACAGCTGACCAAGAAAAAAAAAAAAAAAAAAAAGAAGATGTGGAGACTGGGAGGTTTAAAGGCATCCTGGGAGCTAATTACCAGGTTAATTAGCACTGAGAACCAGCGAGCATGTGGGTTATCTTTGGGCTTATTTTTTTATTGGGGTTGTAGAGCTTTAACCCTCACAACTTAGAAAAGATTGTATGAAAAGAAAATAAAAAGGAAACCAAGGTTTTCTTACGTAGCCAGCTTCATGTGAATACAGTGGTAGCTACACCAGAAAAGTTGCCAGCTTCTCTATCTAAGAAAGTCTCACACTCTTCATGGCTTACATAGTCTGCTTTCCTTTGGAGAAAGGAAACCTCCTTTGGAAAGCAGAGGTGCAATTTAGGCATCTCTTTACAGATATTTGGAAGCTTCCCTCCACAGAATTAGCAAAAGAATCAAATTTTGAAATGATTAAAAAAAAAAAAGAATGGTGTAACTTCTGAAAATTTTAGTTTAAGACATTAAACTAATAATTGCCAAATTATTCTCCTGATAGTCCCTTCATTATGTTTTGAATATTTGTTTTTTATTTTCAGCATCTGTCATGAGATTAATACATCTGAGAATTTCCATTTATTGTTCTATACATCACTGTAATATCGGTGGCAAAACCTCTGGTAATATTTGGGTCAAAACACTCACTTGATTTGATACATTTCCGTAGTCTGTCTTTCCCAGAAGATCAATAATTATCAACCCCTCAGGGAAGTTAACTAGTCAGATCACATATTTCCACAAGACTATTGCTGACTTTTGTGAAAACTGTAAAAGGGCTTCTGTTTTACAAATCTACATATGATCAAGTTTTTCAATACTGTTAAATGTCATGAGATTCTTAGTCATAGAAAATTCAGACTTCAGCATGGGATGTTCTAAGTAGATAATTTGCTATCATAATAAATAATGAAAACTAAATTACACTTATCAAACAAATGACAAAGAGCTTTAAGTGACCCATTCTCATCCTTACATTATGCTGTTCACTTGGTATATTACAAAACTTAGTCATTTAAAATGGGTACCCCATTTCTTACATTACACTGGATGGAATCTGAGAGAGGAAAAGTAAGACGTATACTTTCATATACTTAATCGGGTCCACGTGCCCAGGGGGAAATAATTTGCAACTTGCAGTTCTAAGCAAAAAGCTCAGAGGTTGTAATGGATCACACACTAAACAAGACTCAAAAGTGTCATGCAGGTACAAGAAAAAGAAATGCTGTAGTAGGACGTATGAAGAGGGAAAAAAATAAGACATCTGAAGCAGCCCTTCTCATTACATTTGGCATTGAGAAGGCTTCACGTGGGCTTGCTTCCGGGGGCAGTATGCTTCAACCAGCATGTGGCCCAACTGGAGAGAGGGCAGAAACAAGCACCAAGGCAGATGAGAGGTCTTGAAAATGTGACTTCAGAGGAAAGCCTGCAGTTAATTAGCCTGAAGAAGAAAGAACTAAGGAAGCAGTATCGTAACAGTCATCAAACACATAAAAGTGCGTTGTGAAGAAGAAAGGAACAACCCACTCTCACTCCCACGGTGGACAGCCAACACAGGAGGCCCCCTGTTAGAGAGGAAGGATTGGGTCAGACCTGAGGGAGGCTTCCTAAGAACAAGCCTCATGAAGCATTGCAGCAGGTTGCATGTACCTCTGTTCCCAAACATCTTTAAAAACAGGCTAAACTGGAGGTATAATCGATCCTGTGTTCGGGCAGGGGTGGCCTCTTGACCCTGCAGCCCTGCTTTATTTCCGTTCTAGAGATGTACAAATGTTGCTAAGCCAGCGCAGAGCACTGGCACCCCTCTCCCAGGCTCCCGCCTCTGTCCATGGCTGCTAATAGAGCTTTCAGAGAATGTGCAAAAACTCTCTAACACGCCATAGCAGAACAAACTGGATGTCAAAAACATGTTAGTGCTTGGCTTTCTCTTGGAAAAATATGGCTTTATGATCTGCTATATTTTTAAACTGACCCAGGGTAACAATAGACAGTCTCAATGTACATATACATTTCTGACCTTTTAACAGTTTTTACTAGACTCCTGGCTTCAGTGATAGCTAGTGGCAATGAATACCACATTTAACTGTGCTTTTGGGTAAAATATATCTTATCTTAGCAGTTAGTTATATGTTATTCAGAGAAGGGAATCAGGAGTTCCCACATTGCCTCCTTTACAATATTTGTTACTCGGTATGCCTCTATCATGCTCCATGTTATTTATTTAATCTCCAGACTAACCAGCTTCAAGATTTTCACTGCCTCTTCATATGGAAGTCTTTTTGTGTCTGTGGTAATTTTCAACACTGGTCCCTGAATCATCTCTGCTGGACTAAGCAGCATATACAAACATCTTTTTTTCTGACTGAAGCAAGGGAAGCAAATGCATGGGTAGAGGTTTGGGTTTTTTTGCCGGGAGAACTTTGTGTTCACGTTTGTTTCTAGAACATTTTTTGCATGGTTGATTTTACACAGCTGTCCAAATGTATGGCTGCAGTGGAGGAATTACAGACAGTTCTGAACTTAGGAAACAGTGCATGCAAGGCATATTGATTTCTATGTCTCTATTGATCCTTCTTCATTACTTAACTCTCAAGCCCATAAAATCTGAGAGTTAGAAAAAAATCCTGATAACTTATTATTAGCTTATTAGAATTTCTATTATAGGTAGTATGTGTTTTTCCATTTTAAAAGAGCAAAAAATGAATTAAAGAGTATTCTTTTCTCTCAAAGAATTAAAACTCCATCTAAATAAATGTAAAGAAACAAAGAACAGCATCCAAAGTACTGTATGCTCTGTTCTGCTTGTCCACTATATATGAATAGGAGCCGAGTATTTCTTGTTCTTGCTGTCTTTTTAAGACTTATGTAGATCTTTCAAGCAGTATGTGGTGATAATTTGTACATCAGCTTCAACGCTGCACTTCTGCTCCAAAGCAAATTGGACAGTCTTGATGCCTAACACAGCCAGACAGTGTCTGAGAAGACATGACTGCATCCAAATTCAACACCACCCTTGCTAGAAGAGCTGATGGACAATTTAACAAATACAAAATTGCCCCCATCAGTAGAAGCAATAATGGCAGGAGAGTTTGGTAATGTCAAGGAGGTAAGGAAGGTTCCCACAAGGCACAACATCCTAAGGCCATCTTTGAGGGGAAAGTGAATCTTTGGCACTATTACTGTGTAGATGTCTCTGAGAGGTATCAAACCCTGCCTTGTGAGGTAACAAATCATAGCATTTAGAAAATATTTTCAATGACAATGTTACCATTGTGAAAAGTGATCATCTGGGCATACTCACTTTGTTTGCCTTCAGGTCCTTTTGTCACAGAATTATATCATAAAAGATGACACTTTGTTGGAACTTTTTACTGATTTGCATTATGGCTAGAGGTAGACACAAAATTCTAATATCATCTATGGGTTGCCTGGCATTCAAGGGCTTATGTCAGATCTTTTGGGTTATATGAATATTTCCTTTGATGTAATGATATGCTTTATTCTTACAAGAGCTATTTAAAAGACAAAGAAAAATCTTTTCAAAATATGTAGTTAATGAAATAGCAGCCCATATCACCTAATGCACTGTGCATTTCATAAATATATATTGCAAGTTAGGACAGATAGCTTTTAACATTTCCTGTGCTCATCTCAATCTAATTCTTTGAGATCTACTGGGTCACAGTGGATTTCTTTGAGAAATACGGATATAGTGTGGCAGCTGACCTGCCTTTTTGGATATTACATCAACACAGGTAACCCAAAAAGAGAGTACAGGGACTCAAATATCCCAATCTTTAGTACTGGAAATATACAAGTATGTGTCTTATTTACTTGGTAATTCATGTATCAAACTACAGTTTAGAACAGATTCATGTATCATTGGCTGCTCCTCCTAAACCTCTATAGACCCATTCTGACTGTGTGCATGTTGGACTGCAACTTGTGAATATTCAGATCTAGCAGGGCTGTTTTTCTTCACTTTATGGCCTTTTATACAGTAACTGAGTGGCTGCGAGTAAGAAACTTCTTTTTCCTAAAGTAACATGAATCCAATTCAGCCTGTTGCACAAAATATACCACAAGAGTCAGCAAAAGTAATGGAGAACAATGAGGTGTTCAACTGATAAGTCTGGGAACTCCGCTGAAGTCTGACTAACAGACACAAGAAAATAAGACCAGAAATCAATGGTGTAAAAACAGCATGCTGGGAAATAAGTTAACAAAATAGAGCTGACATGCTACTTCATTTACCATTTCTTTTGGGAGGTCTATATTTGTAAAGCTGATTGGAAGGAAGTATAATTTCTGTAATACAACTAAGGAGATAGTAGCATGTGGGATTGGGACACCTCCTCCGATCACAGGATGAACCCTAACACTGTAGGACCTTACTTGAACCTACTCAAACCAAGAAAGTATCAGAAGGGTCTAGAGGACATTAATACCTCTTTCACCTCAGAACAACTTCTGGTGAAAATCTGTTGTGTGATGAATGAATTCCTAGTTCTCACTCTTCTTTTTATGCTCTTTTTCATCTCCATCCCTATTTGTTCTTCTCCCATACTCTCTTTTTGCCTTTTGAGTGATTTGGATACTCTTACATACATTCATGTGCTTTTTGATGTACCTGTGTCTTTTTGTGCAAATCTAATGTGTTTGGCTGAGATGGCAGCTTTTGTTGCTACATTGAGCACACCATCAAAAAGGGAGCCACCTGCAAGACAGCCCAACGCCAGTCCAAAGACACCAGCTCTTGAAAGGGCTAAGAAGGGTGTCTGTGGTTGCCCACCATTCTCTAGAAGCACTGTTGCAAGTAAGAGCTAGTCTCAGAGACCAAAGCCAACTTCTTCTGTCCTTGATGCTCTTTGTCCCTTCTTTGGTGCACATTTTGCCTCTTTTTTTTTTTTCCTTGTCTTCAGGAATGTGACAAAACAGCTCCAACCCAGCTCAGATGACATTTTCCGTTTTCTTTAACAAGAATGATTACTATCATATCTAATATCAGCCTAATAGTTGCCAAATGGTCTCTCTACAGCAAAAGTCTAAGAAAACGTGGTATATTGCTAAAAAGAAGTTACTTTTCTATTTATATGTCAGATGCATTAATCTTTTCCTTTTTTGATTCTGCATCTTTAATAAAGAATGATAGAGCTTTAAGCTAGCTGTTTACCACGGTATTAAGCAGACTGAGGTTTCCCTGTCAAAACCATGAATGTATTTAATTGTCTAATGTTCTGCAGTGACAAGGTCATGTTAACACCATTGAGCCTCTGGACCTGTTAACCCATTGAAACCAACACAGAACTCACTGGTTTTTCCCTTCATGCCAGGCTGTGTCCCAGGAGGCACAGAGGCTAGTTTTTTTACCCAAAAAACTAGTCAGTGATTCACTAGCAAGTTTTTCATTTCTGAATTTCTCACAGTGCTCACACCTAGATAAATTTCCCAATGTCACTTCAGATTGCATCTTAGTGCTGGACTGAGTATTGTTATCCTTCTCTCCAACAAAGCAAACTTTGGACATGATACTAAGTCTATGCCTCCTCACCACGTCCCAGACGGAGCTTCCAATGGCTGCCTGTTCTGCCAGAGGTCCTCTCTTTAGAAGTCAATCCCACCCACTCATTCCTGGACCATGCTCTGCTCCTTCTTTTCCTGGCTGCACCCGTGAGCTCTGCCTTTGATACTGTGGAGATGGCTCCCCATCAGCCTCCAACATGAGGAGTTGAAACTCAAAAATAAGGCCATGATTGCACCCTGGGTGGGCTGAGCTGTTCCTGCCTGTGATGCCCAGGAAAAGCTGGGGAGCAGGACAGTGCACTGCAGGGATTCTGGGCACAGTGCAGCTGCACCCCAGGGCAGCGCTGCCACATCCACTTGGAAAGGAGCTGTAGGAGGACCAGCAGCTACTAATCCAAGAGCCTTTCTAGCGCTTCTGGAAACAAGAAAGTAAGTTTTTATAGCACCATGTGCTACTGTTGCAGTTTTGGGCATGCCCCAAGAAAGTCAGCTCCGGATGTGAAATGCTAGGCTCTCTTTACCTTAGTAAATTAAATAATGATGCCTGGGCAGTGGATGGCGGTTATTCATCTGTCAAAATTGTCAGATTAGTCCCCAGTCTCATGGGCTGTTTCATGCCTACTGGTCTCAGAGCCAGAGAGCCATCTTGGGCATCTTTAATTAACTAGGATAGATGCAGCCTCAGGTTGCTTTTATCATCTGCCCAGATCCTGACTGGCTGCATTTCTTACTCTCCTCCCAAATTCTGCTACTGCTGAGCACCTGGATATTTTCATTGGCTTATTGCTGCTGTCCCTCATAGGAAAAAAATATAAATAAACCCACTTAGCAGTACCTGAACTGACCATAAATTACAAACTGATATAAAGATGTATGCAAATATGACACAGTAACTTACTCATTCAGTAGAAGAGTATGAGTGTCTGTGTGTTGCATTTTCTAACCCTCCCTCCCCCAAGCTCTCAATAAACCCATGCAATCATCTTCTGTTACATACGGTTTTGTTAAAGTACAGCTTTAAATAAAATGTCACTGCTATTGTAAACCTGAGTTTATGCAAATCTAGAAAGTTATGCAAATGTGAAACCTACTTGTCGTTTTTACAGATGATGTTGGCAGATATAGATAATCTCTCAGTTCTTAACATAAAGCCATGGTGATAATACTTCTGTGTCATTAAATGGTTCTGCAATGGGAGCAGTGATACGTGTGCTCTAGCCAACATTCAGATGTTCACAAATCAGAAATTTTAATTTGAAGAAAAACTAAAAAAGAGCTCATCTACATCATTAACTGATGTTACACAACACTTAATTTTGAAGAACAAAACTATTTATGAATTACAGGAGCCTTGAAAAATAGCCAAAACTCAAAGTAATTTCTACTTTCACACATTATAACTTGCCTGAGAAGTAATTTACCTGAGCTTTTTTTTAAATCTGGATTGCAATGCTTTAACAGCATGTGTAAAATTACCACCCTCTGAAGGACAGGAAATAACTGCTGTGAGGAGAGGTTTTACTAAAAAGCATCAACAACATTGCAAGCACTTGTCTGACAAGCAGCTAACCTTTTTTTCCTGTAATACTCATTAAAAATACCAGATCACAGAATAAGGACACCTCTGGTCATTTATACAAAACAGACAACAAAAATTTTTCCCCCACCTACCATAAAACATCACCTGTGTATCAAATTGCATAGGTCTTTGCAACCATTCAGTAATTTTGCTCTCTTACAAGATTGTGAAGAAAGACATGCCAGCTGAAAACCTGGAGATTTTGTTCTTCTGCTATTATATTAAAAAAAAAAAAAAAAATCAGCTACAAAACATTAAATCTTCCTGAGAGGGTTTTTCTCAACAGCCAAGCCAAAACAAAGAGAACTACTTCAAGCTACATTTATTTTTCCACTCCTCACCACTGAAATGGACAAAAATCAATCAAAACATCCCACTTCACTCTTACTCCTCCTGTTTTCTTCACTTTTACTGAAAAGCGATTTCAGCGCTGCTTGAACTTTTTGAAAAAAAAAAAAAAAGAAAAAAGAAAGCATTCAATAAAAATTAAGGCTCTAATAATATACTTCGGAGCATTCAATATGTACTTGAGAAGTAGGAAAACAGGCTTCAAATTTCTGCTTTGAAACAGTGAAAGAAGGGATTTCAGATTGGACTACCAAAGCCAGAGGGTCATACAAAATTTGGTTATGCATTGCCTTTAATCTCTCATGCTTATTTTATGCCACTTTGCATAAATAATTAAACATCCATAAGTACAAGAGAAAGGAGAAGAACTTTACAGGTCTGAGATTGGGATACTCACCTGAGAATCTGGAAACCTGTTTTCAACTTCTGCTCCAAATAATATTTGACTGTTTCACACAGTGGAACAACAGCATTAGGATGCTGAGCAAAGAAGCTGCTTCCTGAAATACCTAGCACCCTTTTTCAGGGTTCAGAGTATGCAGGTTCCCACACAGAGAAGAGAAGCAACTGACATTGCCAGGATCCTCTCAATGGAGATCAGGGACAATTGCAGATCCCCTTCCCTTTTAGCTAACACACTGCCACATCCCATTTCTGTCTACTCAAGCTGTTCCACAAATACAACCTAGATTCACAGTTATGTTTGGAAATGGCATATTTTGGAAGGGCATTATCTTTTATATTTAGATACAGCGATATATAGATTTTTCACCTTAATTTTCAAATATTTCCGAAGACAGATAAAAATATGTTTCTGAGGTTAGGTGGTCTTTATAAT
Source organism: Scolopax mira (assembly GCA_004320125.1). Classification (NCBI taxonomy): domain Eukaryota; kingdom Metazoa; phylum Chordata; class Aves; order Charadriiformes; family Scolopacidae; genus Scolopax; species Scolopax mira. The sequence continues at coordinate 36,511 of BJBW01007908.1, forward strand.
GTATTCAGCCCAGGGTAACCATTTACCATTTTCTAAGTCATATAGTAGACTTGGATAAACTTTAGGCAAGCTGTGAATAACCATATGCACAAAGACTTATTTTCAAACTGCTGACACACTATGAACTGCAAAAGCACTGGTAAAAAAAAAAGAAACCATTTCTCAATACAGGTCTCTAAAACACACACATAGTTTAAAATAAATTGACTGAACATTTAAACCTGCCTAATTTTGGAATCAATTCCACGTTTGAAATAATCTACAAGTTGAAGCAGCTGAAGCATAAAACGTGTTTGAAACTGAACAAGTTTAAATATTGAATCAATTTTGACATAAATGTGTTTGCATATTAAGGCATTAAAAATGAATCCAGTTTAAATATTAAGCTGATGAGAGAAAGAGCTGTGCTAGGGAAAAAAGATTAAGGATGACCACTAAAATTACAACACACTCAAATATTAGAAAATCCAGGAGTTTGTTATTTAATCTTAGTGAAACAGCTATGGCTAAAGGAAAAAGAAAAATCCTGTAAGCATCAGTATGTAAAAGAGTTATAAAAGCATTTGAGAGCACAGAATGGTGAGGAGTAAAGTGTTTCGTCCTTAGTGTTTATCTAATTTCAAGGGCTATCCTACAAAATCACAGTTCTAGTCTGTGGGGTTTTTTTTTCTTCCCCCTTTAGGTTTCCTTGGGAGCAAAGGAAGGGGCCCACAAACCTCACCCTTCCACCCTGCAATGCCACTGTACTCACAATAGCCATAATCTTTTGAAATGAGTTAGCTGTAATTGACTAGGACTCAAAACAAGGTTCTCTTCATATAATCAAACATACCACATAACCCTCTCCAGAGTCAGCTGTAATTTGAGGGGAACTGTCTGCCCCTTCCACTCCCCTTTCCAAGTGGAGAATAAATGTTGGTGATCCCCTGCCTATACCTGTGGCGGCAGGACACTGGGGCAGACGGGAGAAAAAGGAAAGGGAAACAAAGTAGGTTACAAAGTCCTGCATATAAAAGGACAATAAAGTCAAGGCAGTGGGGCAAACGTGCTCAGGTGAAAAAAAAAAACCTCACATGCTGCCATAAGCAATTTCCTTAGGCTAAGAAGTCAGACTAGATTAGGTGCCTCTGCCTTGGACCCCTCCAGCTGCAAGTGGCTGGTAAGGCTGGCACAAGGGAAAGTATGATAACAGCCTCCCAGCTGAGCACTGCTGGGAGCAGCAGCAGGTTCAGTAACTCAGCCTACATTTTTCACCTGAATTCAGATGACTGAGTACGGCCAGATTTCATGCTATTTAGTCAATTACTCACTTGGGCTGCTCGTCCTCTGTCGGCAAAGCTGCACCCACCTTGCTCTGTGTGTCGCTCTGAAAGTCCACGTGGCCAGAGACATCCCTTCCTCTTGCAGGGGATTCAGCTGCACATAACTGTGACCTACTGATGCATCCCAGTGCAACCTATATACACCTGAAGCCCAAGCCTTCCTTCACGATCCTTCCAACAAGCTGGCTCTACATCAAGGTTCATCAACCAGTTTACATTCTGCTTCCAATATTAATTACACAGCCAGAGGGATATGACTATGGCTTAACCATTTTAACAGTGAAATTGCCCCTTTTCTCTACCTCACTACCCAGTACTGTTCCTGCTGTAGAGAAAGGCAGAGCTTAAATAGCAGAGGTGTTCCAGGTGAGGAGTAAGGGGAAGAGGCAGTGACACACCCTGTAATCATTAGCCAATAGCACTAAACTGTCACTGCTGTGAGTTTTGGTCCTCATATCCAAAAATACAGAAGGATCAGTGTCTTGAGACCTGGTTGGCATTTCTACTGTACTTCCCAGTGCTGACATCTATTAACCTCAGTAGCAGAGCCCATACACCACCTCAACACCTCTCCCTGCCATCCCCAGTACAAGGCGGCGGCACTTCTGTATGAATGAAACCTGGGTCCAAAGCCCTGAACATATGGAATGCTCAGGTCCATATTCACCAAAATAACCATTATTGCAAATACCAACAGTCCTTAAAGAGAAGGTCAAACAATTAGACCTCTAGAATGGAGTCTGCCTGCTGTTGGATTTTCAAAAATGATGAGAGTTTTAGCTCTTTTGGACTCTGTGCGGAAATCTCACAGAAGTTATTTTTTACTGGAATTTTATTTTAATAGTAGAAAAGTATATGCATGACAAAAACTACTCTCTGACTATGTGAATTTGAAGACCATTAGGCTGTGATTATCAAAAGCTAATGTTAAAGAAGTGTCGCCTGTCGTTGTGCAATGTGCATTAAAAATGTAGTCTTCAGAGAAAAGCAAACACTGATACCTCATGGCAGGAGGTACAGAATCAGCCTCCTTCCCCACAGCTGTGAAACTCCTCACCACTGTAAAAGCAAGGCAACCAATATTATCACACCCACATATATTTTTGACATTTGCCTTCATCTTTTGAAAAAATAATAATGGAACCTGAATAGGCAGTATCTCCCACTCCTTTTTTTTTTTTTGTATCAGTTCTCCTCTTGCCCACGAGGATGGCAATTTTACTCTGAGACACATAGTATGTCCCTTGAAAGGTGATCGGAGTTTACTCACTTAGTTTTATTTGTTTCAGGGTAACAACTCGGAAAGAGTTAAGTGTTAAGGAGTCTGAATAACTCAGTAATTTTATCAATTGCTTCTTAGTATATTTTTTTTTCCAGATGACCCATGATCCATGAAAATGGATGATCCATGAAGTTGTTCTCAAAGTCTTATGAATGCGTTTGCATCACTTGACTTGGCAGCAACTCACTGAAGTGCTCCCTGGTCCTGGGTGCACAGGCAGCCCCGTGGGCAGCTGGGCAGTTAGGCCTGTTTTGCAGAGCAGGGAACAGATGTGGATGCTCTGCACATGCTGAAGAAAACTCCTCCAGCGTACTCTATTGTTTCCTTCTGAGGTGAAGGCCCTTCGGATCCACATGCCAGTCAGCTGTATCTCTCTATATGTTTCTGTGACAGAAGTCCCTCACAGAGCTCATCTTGGTGATGTAAAGAGAAATCCTTTCTTTCAAGTGGGGTGTGTGTGTTATCATTAATTTCATTTGGGGTAAAATTTAACTCAGCATTTTGTCAGCCCTAGCTGTGAGGACTGGCTGAGTCAGTTCTGGAACACAGCCTCTTGCTGCATGGATTTTATTTCCTTTATTCATTTGTTGACCACCTTTCCCTCATCCTTTATTGTACATGAAGAATTTTCTGTATAAAAGGACTGAAGGAACTCGATCCTGCTTCTTCCTATCTCAGCCTGAATAGGTTAAATTGCCATGGTTACCTCTCCTGTGCTGCTAGACCTTGAAATACATCTCTATTTCACTTCAGCTTTCCAGGCTCAATGCTGAGCTCTAGACAAATTTAGGAAGACTTTTCATCAGGATATTAGCTCCCCTCCCAGAAGTCCCCTTTTGGGTTTTGTTCATGCCTCTAGCTTCCTTCTGTGCCTCTTTAAACCAACAGTTGCAGCAAACCTCCAAATCAACAGCCTTGTCAGGATGAATAATCTAAAATTAATGTGCACTTGTCGACACGCATTACTGTTCCTGACAGAGACGCGTTGCCTGCGCTGGCTACAAACCGACAATCCTTCAGAAGAAGTTTGCTCACTGCAGTCCAAGGGCTGATGGAGAGCTGGGGTAAGGCTGGGAGCCGGATTTCAGATGATAAGTACAATGGTTCCTGACACATAAGACTCAGAGTGAATTCACCAAAGAGCAGGCTGCTTACATTTTTTCCCTGCTGTTTGCTTTATTCTCGCTGGTGACGGTTATCGCATTTATACAGCACCCTCTGAGAAATCAGCTAGAGCGGTTTGGAACATCTTGTTTTTACCACCCTCAATTTCAAGCTGTGGAGCAGGGGCGTGAATTATCCGGTGCACCAGCGATACACTACAGATGCACACTTTAACTCTGAACTTTATGCCTGGCACTCCCCCTCCCACCTTGCTTTTTTTCCTATCCTTAGCTCTTGCAAGCCTTTCTCAGCAAGGAAGTATTCTCTTTAGTGATGTGGTGGGCGAATGGCAGAGAGAGAAGGGGGGCTTTGGAGCCAGAGAAAGGCAGTTTGTGAGAGCAGCATAGGGTTACAGCTCTTAGCACTGCACCCGCCGAAGTAATGAAATCAACTCGGAATGAAAATAACAGAATAAAATGTTGCTCTGATTTTTTTTTTTTTTCATTTTACCCTTTTTTACACAGCTCAGTAATCAGCATTCAGCATATTGCTGCATTTTTAAAGTTAACTGTTACGGAATTCATGAATTCTTCTTCATGAATACCAAAGGACTCGGTCTTTTGCAATTTAATAGGTAACAGAGTCGCTTTAAATAAACTGCCGCTAAGCTTTCGCATGTCAACAGTTATATGAAAATTGAAAGAGGCTTTTATTTTTGGTTTTGCTTAAACTTCATCACTCCCTTGCCCTCTCTGCTCAGCCACAGCTTGGGCCGGACTCCTCCATCTCCAAATCTTTCCATTCTGAATGACCTGACAGCAGTGGGGTGGCACCTTGTGTGAGGACGGGGGGACCCAGAGCACTTCTGGAAATTCGGAGGCAAGCAGTATCTCCTGGCAGAGGAAATTTTTGGGAAGAGAACATGTACATTGCCCATAGGGAAGGCAGCTGCAGTCTGGCTGCTTTGCTCCCTTCAAGCAAAGGACAGTCATGGGTGCCCAGGCTCCCCCCATCAGCATTCTGCCGTACCCAAATCAGGGCTAATCTCACACCCTGTGAGACTGCAGGTGACTAGTGGTGTCCCTGAGCGCTGCAGCTCTCATCCCCACACCTTATACCAGCTCCCACCTAGTTCTCATCCCCTGGCAAGGCCACTACGGGAAGGAAAACAGCCTTTTTCTCCTCCATGCCAGCATGCACCATGGAGGAGACACAACTGCTGACATTTTAATGTCTAGCTTCCTGGCTGCTCGAGGCATCGGGGGTTTTGCCCTGGGAGGTACTGGCCCTGGTCTGGCCAGATGAATCCTCGTCTGGGAAAAGCCTGCCCCCAGGAAAGGCTGCTTTCCTTTCCTGATGCCGCCCCTGAAATGATGTGGCAGGCTGCCACAGCTCCTGTGCCCATCCAGCCCCTGGCAGGCTGGAAGCACATCTCCCCGGGCAGCCGATCTGAGGGTGGAAGCAGGGGAAAGAGGTAGGAGGGGTGTCTTCTGGTAGTCGGAGAGGACCAGCCCGCTCCTTGGGGAAGTGCAGCCCACCTGAGGGGAGAGCCCTATGTGACTGAAGGACGAGGGGAGAGAGTGAGAAGAGAGGGAGGCTGCAGAGGTTGGGGCAAAGGATGAAAACAGTGGTGGCATACAAACAACTTTGCAGACGGGAAAGGAAAGAGCATCCCCTGATGCATCCCTTGATGTTCTTCCTAAGGGATGATTCTAGGTAATTTCTGGGGAATTGTAGATTATTTTTCTTTATTGTTTTCCCCTACTCTCTCTCCGCTTCTCTAAGAAGAAAATTACCTAGAATTTACTAAGCTGCACAAACAGCTAGTTGGCAGCTTTCAGCATATTTGGAAAAACATTTCCTTGGCAGAACAGCATACAGGTTTGTAACTCTGGGATGATATTGTCATAATAAATCACGGGGCTCAGACTAGCATCCCAGCAGATTAAACATAAAAGAGCTACCAGCAGTGTTTTCTCACAAGGGACTTACTGCCTTAGAAATACATGTCCCTTGCTGGTGCTGAAGAACAAACACCTCAGCAGCCCTTGGCTAATGCTGCGTGGCCCATCTATTCATCCTTTGCTGACTGCAAACAAAACTGAGGTCTAGATGTGAGGCATGCCTTTATTTCTTGCTCTCGCTTTTGGACTCTTGTCTAGCCAGGGAAAAGATCTAAATTTGACCTAAGAGTTTTAGGGGCTGGAGGAAGGAAAGATCATGTGTAGGGGAAATGGAAGCAAGAAAGTAAACTGCAGGAATCAGGTCCTGGAGTTTCATGGCTAGGCACGCTCATTTCCATTGCAGAAGTTCCTACAAAAGTGCTGGAAAGTTAAAAGGCTTCTTTTTAATAATGAAAATGGCCAACTTGTTGATTGGTTTCAGCAGAGGGTTGACATATAGTGAACAAGGTTCAGGGAACCCTGATTATATAAAAAGGGAAAAGAATCACTTTAAACCTAGGTGGAGTTTGAGTACTGGCTTTAGGGGGCCTCTGAGCCTCCAAATCATCAATTGTCTCCATCACACAGTTAACACTCACTGCTCTGGAAACAGGCTGTGAGCAGCTGCAAGTTCTGAAGTTGCCCTGTGCTCTCTATCTCTTCACTGCCCTGCAGGTCCTGGGGACACGCTAAAGGCAGCGAACAAAACAGAAGCGGTCTCTGACAACTATTTTCTATAGAGAGCATCAGGCTTTTAATGACACACATCTCACCAGAGGTAGTGTTGATTTTGTGTGCCTTTCCATAGGAGTTAGGTGAGCCAACCTGTCTCTTTTCTCCATTTTTTTCCTTTTGCAAGGCTTTCTGAAGACATGCTGCTGGGAGGCATCGTCAGTGTACTGACTCCCCACTGCCTATTATAGTACAGGTTACATCTCATCAGGTTATGCTATGGCACATGTCTATGAAGCCAACATGAGGTGAGATTATGCCAGAGAAATTAACAATGCAGAAAGACATTTTCTTGATTCACAGCATGGCATCAACTTATACATCTGAGTAGTGGATTAAGGGCTTCCAGCAGTGAGGTGAGGAGGAAGAAAGAGAACAAGCTGCCAAGTGGTAAATATCCACACTAATTTTGCAAATGCAGGTATTTCATGTCTTTCCTAATCTAATCGTGAATGCAAACTGGATTACTGCATCTGACATGACATGAATAAAGCAGCACCAACAGACTCTTGAAATTAGCAGAGTTAGTTTGCTGGAGGAATTACATTGCTGATACAAGTCAGTCTCGTAATAAAGGGCACTCCTAAAAGGGGAAAAAAAGAAAGGGGGAACGGTAAGAAAAAAACAGAAGTAGGCAGTCTTTTCCCCTAAATCAGAAGGGCAATTAAGAAGTTAACTCTTTTTGCACTGAGAATAGAAGATTTTCCCTTGTGATGCTTGCTGCAGCATGGAAATTATTGAGACCATCTACGCTTACCTGACAGGAGAATTTAGGGAAGGATGTGACAAATACCAAAGGCAGTGGTAGCACATTCACGGGGATTGGCAAGGATGGAGATGCCTGGAGGTTCAGGGGAGAACTACAAATTACTACAGAGTTACTGTAACTCAAAACTGGTTTTATTTCTGATTTCATATGCAGTATAGAAGAGGAGAACGTTAGAGAGTTGCTCTGAGATCTGATGCTTTTCTGTGTCATTTCTGGCTTATTATTAACAGAACCCTTTCAACTAGCAAAGCTACACTGTTTCTCCAAGCTGCTATCTCTAAGCATGGCTGAGATGGTCTCCAATCTATCTAAATCTTAAGTCTAGAAGAAGAGGAGTTGTGCCTCACCCTAAGCTGCAGGACGTTTCTTTGCTGCTGCAAGTGTAAATGATGACAAGAGAGCAAAAATGTGTTAAGAGAATGGTTGCAAAGAAGAAAAGCTCTAAATCAGAGAAGGAACAAGAGAAAAAACAAGCAGGTCAAAGAAACTTAAAGTAATAACAAAAAAATAATATTTCCTTTTACAGGTGTCTTCTGTGGAGAAACTGGGCTGAAAGCCAAAACAAAAAAGCTGCCGCAGCAAGGAGGAGCAGATCCCACAGAGACAAAGTGGGAGAAGGGACTGTCTCTGCAGACGTGGTGAAAAGAAAACCAAATCATTAACATTACTATGGAAAAGACCAAAATAAAGTGCAGAATTAAAGGAGCAGAAGTTATTTTTCATAGGCATTGGAGTTAAGGGGTCTCATACTCCCTTTTACCCCCTCTTCCCTGAACCAAACAAGGATGCTTTGCCTTTGCTGATACACAAGCTTGGCTGGAATGGAGAGGCTGCTTTCAGGCAGCTTTGTGCATTACCAAGACTTCCTAGGGAAAAGCCAGCCTCCACTCCTGCTGCAGGTGGGCACTGCCTGTGAGCCCTTCCACTGGGGGAACTGGGACCAGCTGCTACAGGATGGCAAAAGAAAATGGTGGGGCACTAAGTGCAGTCTGGGGAAGTGAGGAATGGGGAGCTGCAGTGATGGAGGACTTGGAGATAGAAAATAAAGAGTGGCAAACACTGTGAAATCATCATCCCCAACCTGCACTGCACCCCTGAATGTCTGGAAAACCTACCGTCAGGAGTAAAGGGTTAAACAAAAAACTAAAAGAACAAACTGAAAAAGGATACATTTAGATTTTAGGAAGCAATTCTTTAGTATGAGGGTGGTGAGACACTGGAACAACTGCCCAGAGAAGCTGTTGATGCCCCATCCCTAGAAGGCCAGGCTGGATGGAGCTTTGAGCAACCTGCTCTAGTGGGAGGTGTCCCTGCCCATGGCAGGGGGGTTGGAACTTGATGATTCTTAAGGTCCCTTCCAACTCTAACCATTCTGTGGAACCTCTTAGCCCTGGAGCAAAGAGAAAAGAAAAAGCTAGAGTCAAAGAGAAGGAGGTGGAAAATATTGAGCCTCAAGTCAGAAATTAATAAGCTTAAAGCTACAGAAGACAAAAAATTATGGTAGGAAACACTAAAACACAGATTATAACAAAAGAAAGCCAAGTGACCATGGACACAGGCTAATATCTCTTCAACTTAGCAGGTCTTCTGCAATAAAGTTTATCATGAGGCCCAGCAGGACATTTCAGTGTTAAGAACTCTTTCTGGAGTTAAAAAGCAAAGGTGTTTTGAGAGGAAAGCCAAAGTGTTAATGCTGGTTGTTTCACTGCACCCAGAAGTTTTGGCCATCTCCTGTGTTATCCCTAGCAAGAATTTAATTCTGTTGCATGTGTCTCTGCCTCTTCGCAACAGAGCACAACAGCTCTGAAGCAGAGCAGGTATTCTCATGTTCAGGTACCACAAGAGCTAATTTGTCTTGGCTGAAAATCTACTGCTTACTTCTGGTTCTCTCTCCACTGGCAACTGCTTAAGTAACTACATTTTTAGCTTGGCAACAGCAACCTGCCAGTTACAAACTTCTCATCTTAACATGTCATTGAAATTAATAATGTCTCTGTCTACTGCTGTGATATGAAAAGTTTATACTTTTGGGCAGTTTTTCTTAGATATAACCTTAACCTATTTCATTTCCAACACACAATTAATTCTTAAATCTCCCTTCTCTGATGCCTTCTATTAAACTGATATCTCATTTTGGGGAGAGGAGAGGGAAGCCAGGGCTGACCTTTTAGCCCCCTGTTTTCCCAGCAAGAGAGGTCTGACCTTACTAAAGACAAGACTGAAGGAACCAAAGTACAAGGAAATAAACTGGTAACAATCACGAATTTAAAGCAACCTGGCTTTAACTCAGTTTAATGAGAACAAAACTTCCCCTGAAGCTTTCAAGGTATTGCACAGGCTCAAAACACAGCTCTACCCTAGGTTTTTTCAGACATTAATAGAGCTAGGATTTTTCCCTACTTAGAAATTGTAGAGGCAAGAGACAGGAGCCTGCTTGAGCAGTAATAAAGCTTTAGTTCCTGCAAATCAAATGCTAGTTTTGTTTGTATTCAAATAATACCCAAAGGCAATGTCTTATTCAAATCCTGGGAGCCCAGAAGAGCAACAACAAAACGACTGCCTACATATGAAGAAAATACTTCCTAGTCCATGGTTGTTGCCCCAGAACTGGTCTGAAGAATTACTGAATGCTCTCCAGAGTAAATCTTCCCAGAAGGTGACATGAGGAAGCATCAAAGAAATCTCATTCCTGTTTTTGTCATCTTGTACATCATACTCTCAAGCACAGAGTGGGACCCATGCCTTTTCTTTTGACTTTTTCCTTCCAGACTGATGAGGAGCCAGACTTGTCCAGGATCTTTGAGAATCTGGCAAGCACACTTTGGGTTTTGTCCTAGAGACTGCAGAAGATGGTTGTGCCCCATGACTGCAGAAGATGGTTGTGCCCATCTACATGGTCCTGCCAGCACCCTTCATCCTCGCAGTGACCGAGAAGACAGTTTGGCCAGTAATGCAGATTATCGATATTGACCAGATAATAATAGAATACGAGGCCTGTTAGAGCTAAGAATTCATGGTTTGTAGGATGATTTCAGGAACAGGCCTTGCTAGTTATGTATCCCTCCAGGACATGGTTAGAAATGAAGGACAGCCACCTTATTATGAACATAGGATTCATGAATTATAAACTAATTAAGGTTAGAAGGGACCTCAGAAGGCCTCTAGTTCAATGTCATGTTCAAAGAAAGTCCAGCATAGAAATTTTATCCAGCTTTGAAATTATGTCAGGGCCTTATCCAGCCATTTGGAGTACATCCAAGGAGTGGGATCTCAAAACAGCTCTGGGCCTCTCTTCTAGTGTTTAAATAACCTCACCATGATTTTTTAAATTATGTTTAATTAGGGTTTCCCTTGTTTCCTTCATTCAGTTTGATAGCGGAGACTGCTCTTCTCTGTCCAACCCTTCAAGCACTGCCACTATATAAATTTGAGTAATTCTCACAAACAATCACCTTCATTCACAAGCACCCTGTTATGGTACAGCTGTGTTAATATCTCCCATTATGGCTGGTAAAGTTTCCAAGGATCACAGCAGTCTCTGAGGGATCAGCACTGGTGGTTACTGGAAATGACATGAAGCACCTAACAACAAGGATAGGTGTTCTCTGGAGGCGGGATCTTTCCTCCATTATACTCATTATATTTCCACCGTGTCTTTGTTGAGGTAGCAGGAGTGGTGCCAACCCTGTCAGTGAAGTTCTCATTCCTTTGAAGGTTTATATATGTTTAATATTTTTGTGTTGACCCTGTACCCCGGCACCATCTGTCTCTCAAAAACTATTTTCACTAATGAAAAAACTAATGAAAAAACACATTACCCAAATGCTACCACAATTTTCTGACCTTTGCAGAGCCAGTGTTTCAACCCTTGTCCATTAGGTAAAAGGCTTTATATTTTCTGGCAATCTCTAAAATAATGTAGTTATCCATATAGATGTACTGAACAGTTGATTTTGTCCTATAGCAGAAAAAAAAAAGGAAAATAGAAAGGGAGGGGAGGGAAGGGGAAAACGTAAAAGGAGAAGGGGAGAGGGAAGGGGCACAATTAAATCAAAACTAACCAAGTTAAAGTTTGCTGGATGGAGTCTGAACTCTGCAAATATAGATGCTGTAATATGATGATTTCATGCTATCGTCTTCATGTGAATTTACAATCTAGAAAAGCCATAGCTCAGGGCTTAGTGCCCATTCCAGTACCAGAACTGCACCCATCTCCATCGAAATCCATCCCTCTGCCCTGGCAGCCCATCCATAAGGAAGAGGAAGGAGAAGGACAACTCTTTGTCTTTCCAACTGGCTGCTCCTGTCATCTCACACTGGGTCTGTAACACTGTGGAATTTTGCAAAGCATTATTGCCTGATGGTGCCAGATGGAAGCATTATGAGGGGAGGATGTAGCTCAGGTCGGGGCTGCCTAATAGTGTTGGCTGAGATTCATATGCAAGCACTGTCCAGCTACCTCACTCATACCAATTAAAGGTCAAGGCCTTACATGGCACTGCCCCCACTGATACGCATGGGGCACAGTCACCAGGGGAGGACACAGCTCATACAACAGTCCTTGAAGAAGCAGTGGTGCAGAAGAAGCTCCTCTGATAAAACTTAAAGGAGACTGAGGAACCCATGACTGATTAGACAAAGCAAGTTAATAGAACTGATTAAAAACATTCTTAATTGTATTATTCCTGGCTAATTATTTTTTCCAGTAGGAAAGAGAAAAAAAAAAAGTCGACCATCCAGAACTAATGAAGAAATATTTTATGGTAACTGTTTGCATTAATAATAATATAGAGTGTTATGATTAATCAGAAGGGTACAAACATAGTGAGTTAATTGCAGGTTGCTGATTACAGATTCAGAGACTCGGACTAATGCACAGTGGACACAGAGCCAAATTTAAATATGAAGTAGCATTACTGATTACCCTGAAGTTTTCAGCAGTGTAACACAGATCCAAATCGCACCCATAGTCTTTTTCTTCTACTTGGTTTGCCCTGTTTGGACAGGTAATTAGATCAGCTGAATACCCTATTCTTTGACTTTAGTGCATAAATGGAAAAGCTTTGTTCACTAGCTCATTGTGAGCCTTGTCCCACTGAAGCAAGAGTGCATTCAGTCATTGACTCCAAGAAGTTAATGACTCAGCTCTATTTTTTCTGGAGACAGAACTTGGCTGTTCGTTTTTGGGGTAAGGCAAGTTCCTAAAAATGAAAGCCATGGTCACTAAAAGGGAGAGGCTAAGGGGAGAAGTCTGAAAAATTTTCTGTTGGTTTTGGATTACAAGCATTATGTGGATTCCATCATTTCTAGGACACAAAAGCATTTGCTATTTAAACAGGCATTAAATCCAAGTCAGGGACTTTGGGTTTCATCTCCGGGCCAAATGAGTAATTACTGCAAGGGTTAGAAAGAATTTCTTCTCCCACACCTTCTTCACAGCATTTCATAATTGAATGGGCCCATTAGAGAGGTTTTGCTTTCCTGTTTACTATTTTTCTGGTTTTTGGAAGTAGGATAACAGACTATGGGATTGCTCAAGTATTAGCAATGCACTCAGCTCATTACAAAAGCCTTTCCGGCGGCACCGATGTAGAGTGTTACCCTAATCAACACAGATTTTAATTGCAGGTAAGCATTAGTTATATTGTTATCCAACACCTATTAATAAATTTTTAAATAATAGTGTATTAATTACCCTGTTAACTGCATAACAATTAAACCCCCTAAATACCTGTAATGAAATGAAGAGTTCAACGCACGTTCCTTTCTGGGCAGATGTCTTTGTACTTGAGATGATCATCTGCTTCAGGAGTGGATTACAGCAGATACTTAGGGACTTTCTGAAAGTTAAGGAGGTACTTAACTGCTGTCCTGCAGTGGGATGGACTTCAGCACCATTAAATTCACCAAAGCAGAAACGTGCATCTTTTCTTAAGCATGTCCTTAACTGAATAGAGACAGTGCCAGGGGATGGGGTGCTACTGAAAAACAGGGTCAGGCTATGTCTCGGTTTTACTGCATACAAGAGAGTCACATTTTTAAACTGTCCAGTCTTGAATTCGCTCCATTTTACAGGAAAAAAGAGGAATATTCATCTGCAGTTTAGGCAAGGTTTCTCCTGCCTTGCTGATGTCTTCCTGGTCTCTTGTCCTTCTGGGAATATAACGGTCTAATAAAGAAATAACACAATTTTTCCACCCCTCTGTCTGTGGCAGAGCCACCGTATGAATGTTGAAGGACAGCGCAGACTGGGGACCTTGCTGATTCTGGATGAATATGTGTTTCATGAGGAGAATGACTCCCCGGTGCCTGTGGAGCAGGGCCTGGGCAGGCAGGCTGCCCGTGAGAGGTAGGGCCTCCCTGCAGATGCAGTCCCAGTATATCAGATTTACAGCCCACGTCTGACTTATCTGCAAGCAAACAGCAGTCAGTTTCTGGACATGCAGCAGCCCAGGGTGCTGAGCTTCTTGTTGCCACAAAAATACAGAAAATACCTGTCCCCTCAAAAGGTTTTCCCCTATGAGATCTGGGATTGGATCATCTATACAAAATTGCATAATGCAGGATCATCTCTATTATCAAGCACAATCCCAGCACTGACTGATGGGTCTCCAGGGCCTTTTTAAAATTGAGGCCCTGGGAGCTCAGGCATTCGCTGGCTACTCCTTAAGACAGGGGTCTCTATCTATGCCTGTCCATCCAGACTGTCCATAATCAGTTTGAAACCTGTGGGCTTATTTCAGTTTCAGTTATTTCATCCAGTTTCAGCTGGCTTAATTCAGAGCTGACAGCACCAGAAATCATTTAGGACCTTATGCATATTATGTGAAATTGCAACAAGGAGAAGAAAGACCCAAATGAATGTCCCATGGAGAGAAAACCTATAGCAAGTTCAATCCAGGTAATTGTGTTTTTGTGTTTGGCCCATGCTGGGCAGCCTGCGGATGCGGCTGGCTAACTAGCAGATGGGTGGCTCAGTACTTGTCATGGAGCAGATCCCTGAGACCTTGAAAGAGGCTGGAGTTGTGCACAGACACTTTTGGGACACAAACTTGAGATGTTGTCAGGGTGGCTTAGACTACAGAAGCCAGAACAGAGGCAATAAGGCTACTCCAGAGGAGACACGGGCATCTATGGGTATAGAAAACAAATCTATAGGACTCCAGAGTTTTTTAATTGCACTGCTCCTGGAGCAACTTGTTAATTTTCATGATACAACTGTTTCTCTGCTTACTTCTCACTTGGAAGTTATATGAAACAAATCCCTGATGTGCTCTCGCATCTCACTCTGGGATAGACTTTGGCATCTAAGAGTCATGAATTCACTTTACCTAGTGACTTCACTAAGTATTCTTGTAAGCCTGATCTTGACTGCCTAAAATATTCCATGGCAATTTGTCACCATTATCTGCTGCTTTACTAATGTTACTCTGTTAATTATTATAATATCAAGAAAAATATTTTAGTATTTCCTTTACAATTTTGTTCAAAGTAGTCTAACCAGAATTAGATTAATAAAACATGTGTCTTTCAATATAGTTCAAAGTAGCTTAGCAAGATATGTGCATGGCCATTAATTGTGCAGTAGCAAGCAGAGTGTATAAAGGCTGATTTTAGCTATCAGGACAAGTAGCCACATCTATTTTTCTTGAAAATCTGCCTGTAATGTAGGGGGTTCTGTTCATCCCCAAAATCAAACATTTTGGTCTCAGTTAACAAGATATTTCACTAGGCAAAAGTACTAATATTCAAGGTTGCTTTAAAGATCCTGAACAGTTCTACTTTCCTATATAATTTCCCATTTTCTGCATCTGCACTGCTCCTGTTTCTCAGCTAGCCTGGGACTGCATGTGTTCTGGTCCCCCAGAGTTGTCCCCAGGGCCTGTACAAGCAATGCCTTCCTAAGATATCCTCTACTTTACAGTCAGGTAACTCCTGAAGGCTCTATTCCAACTGCTCATTGACATCTAATAACACTGAGGTTAATGGGCAAATAACTGTAATCTATTTATTTTCAGATGCCTACCTTCAAGAGAAGAGCCATTATGTTATCAAGAACTACATTACCAATATTACAATACCATTACCATGACCTATTGCTGCCTTAACTCGTCTCTTTCCAGTATACCTTGTCTGAACATAACGTCTACTTAGGTTCTCAAATCACAGGAACATCTGCCTTGCTTTTTTTATTTGTTCCTCTAGCACTCATAAAATCTGAATGCTATCTGAATTTAATAACAACAGTAATACAGCACTGCAATGGAAAACTAGGTGAAGACACATGAATGAGATTGTGTCCTCTGGAGCAATTCAAAAGCAGTGTTATTTTAAATTGATCCATAGTACTTATTAAGAACAGTTTCTATGTCTTTATGAAAACCAAAATAACATAATGCACAATACTTCAATGGCACTTTTAAATAAAATTTACTGTCAATAGTGTAAAAAAAAGTGGAGAAAAAAATACTACATTTTGTCTACTCTCTATGTGGGACACATAGCTTTTGGGAAAAAGCATGCACCTCATATACCCTGTGACATACAGAACCTGACACGAGGATCTGTGACTATTTGTTGGCCAGGTCAAATATAAGGGGGAAAAAATAAAAGCTCATAATTCTTTGAAAAAACTTTCCACAGGGACCTAGACCTGGTACTTAAGAGTTTGAAGCTCTCTCCTAAAGGGGTTGAGTCTTCCTATATATTTTTGTGGAGTGTGTCATCCCAGTACCCAGCACTTCCTGGGAGATAGCCCTTAATAATAAACAATAGTAGGGTAGGATGTAGGGTAGCTCATTTTCCTCCAGGGTCAACTGCTATTGTCTACTCTTTCCTAAAGGCATTAGTGAGCCTAATATTTCAATGGAATTCAGTCCTAAAATTCTAATTAAATTCAGTGGAGTTGGATCCAGGCCTTATGCTTAAGATATGTTTGATAATTTTCAATTCTACTTTTATAAGCAAGTATTTCCTGTTTGAAGACTGGCATCAGCAATGACTGAAGTCTGCTGTCAGAATAGACAGCTTTGCACTCCCGCTATCACAGTCTTTCCCCATAACCTTTCGAAGACATTCCCAGTCCAGAGCAGGGGAGGGGCAAAGGGAACTGAGAAGAAGAAACATAATTGCTACAGGCTCCCAGGGTTATCCTTCTGCAGCAAACATTGCCCATTGGGCTGAAATGCAATAGGTTACCTGTGCTGGTACAATGAACAAATTGGGGTATCTAGTTATCTCATTTAGCCAGATGAGAAAGGACTTTTCCTTGTAGTCACTTTCAGAAAATAATTGGTTTTACTAGCACCCACTGCAATGCACTCCATAAATTGGGAAGAAATACTCCTGAAGGCTTGAAGCAAGATTGAACACAAATTAGACACCTTTTTCAGGAGTGAAATCAACAATCCATGCTAAGCTGTTATTAGAAGTTCAAGGTGGAATTTCTATCCTGGAAAAAAACTATTTGGAACATCCTAGATTCAAAGTCTGCAGTTGGTCTTGGAAGGGAGTAAGGACCCCATCAATTAAAAAAGCCTTATTTTAATTTTTTTATTGCTTTGCCTTCCTAACTTTGACATATCTGTACCAGCTCAGAATTTCAGTGCTGTTGCAGGAACTCGTCAGAAGAGTGCAGTGTATAGTAAGAGAGAGTAGTACTGGTGGCACGCAACAACTCTTGTGAGCAGAATTAATATACCTTCATTAGATAGGCTGGGACAGCTGAATCAAAATTATGGGTCCAAAAACTTGCCCAGCTTTATCACCTGGACCACCAACGGTTACTACCTCTTCTTACAAAGGTCCCATTGCTAGACCCTTCCAGTAAGAGGCTGGACTAGGTGTCCTCTGTAAGGCATGGTGTGCAGACTGCCTACAGTGCGACGACACCACAGAAAACCACCTCCATCTCAACAACTCGGTTGAAGTTTTACAGCAGAATACATCTAATGGATGCTAGTAAAAACAGACTCCACTTATTTTGTCACAAGAAGTAAATAGGGTGAGATTGCCTCCTGCTATATTTAGGTACTTGCATTCTGCTCTAATTCTAAACTAATGTACTTAGTACACAATTTTGCAACCAAGAAGTGTAATAGTATCTAATGTACTAATGCATAACACTTTTCATCCTTATACTCTAGCCAGACAGCTTTTTACAATTAGTACTTTTTTTTCTAAAAGTAATACTCATATAGTCATTAAGAACTGCAATGTAATACACAAGATGTCCACACTTTTCCTTCTGCTTTATCTTCTGCATGAAGAAAAAGGAAAGAGAATAAGATCACCTAATGTGACTGTAAGATGCATGCATAGCTAAGAACGAACACGGACTGTGTGCTCCAAAAAAAGCATTAAAGCATTAGGGCAGGCATTAGTAATCCCCCACTACGTACTGCAGAACAACTTACTGCCAGAAAGAAAGATGGTGAGGATAAAAAAAATATAAAACAAGCAAGCAAGAAAAAAAAAAAAAAGTAATTTTATGATTTTTCCATACAAGCTAACTGAAATATCTGTAGCAACAATATGGGGATATTTCAGTCAGTCACAAAACAGCCTGATTGAATGATAATCAAATTAATTACCTACATTAACTGAACAGTTGAGAGCCAAGGTTGAAATTTAATAAACCACACTGCGTGAGGATGCTTAAAGATAAATCATAGCTTGTGGCTCTCTGAGCATCGTTTATTTTAAAACATTGCACTGTTCCTGCAAATTGCTATGCAAAAGCTTCAAATCTTTTCAAAGGTGAGTAGATTTTGATTGTGTTTGTTCTTGTTATTTAAGATGTACTTATCCAGTTACACCTATTTCTGCATTCTCCCCAGTAATTCCTGGTATTTGGCACAGACATTCTGCTGGGAAAAACAGGGGTCCATCTGTTTGCCCAATCTTGACCCCAGCTTTCCTCATCTTCCCTCTTCAGCTCATGATCCCACATGCATTAGCACCCGTTAGTCCCATGTGCCAATGTCCTGCACATATGATCCTCTGCGTGTCTACTCCTAACTTTTATTTGCCTTCCCTATGCTAAGATGTCCAGGGCACAGTCAGCATGGTTTCAGCTGCCCATGGGGCTGGAGGAGAGGTGGCCACAGAGTCGTATCTTACACAGAGACCAGCCCTTTAATAATAGGCCAGGCAACAAGGAGAAGCAAGGCCGAGCAGACTGCAGCACAGCTTCCCCCTCCTCTCCCAGCTGGCGAGACCCCGGGCACAGGGATTGTGCCAGGGCTAGAAGGAGTGGGACGTCACAGGGTGTGAGAAACACGCTTCCAAACCACTATTTCAACAGGGTTTGCAGGAGATCACAGGGCTACTTGACAGCATGGCCTCAGCTTTGGGGGCCTCACAGCCTGTCCTGAGCCACCAGCCTCCACCTTGGCATGGGGGACACAGGGGGACATTGCTGTTGTCGGCTCCCTGGTGAGCAAGGGTGGCCTGGGGCACTGTGGCAGCCTCACCCCCTACCTAGGACCAGCCCCGATCTCCTAGGGTGGCTGGGAGGCTCCTGGTGGTCCTGGCATGGGAACTGTGCTCCTGTCCCACGCCAGGACATGGCACGCAGGCATGCTTGATTGACGTGTGTGCTCAGGACCCACAAGGTTAATTATAATGCCACCTGTAGGAGGTACTTTCCCGCAAATATTAACCTTCTGGTTTTTCCATATGCTCCCATATGGTCCAATTTTTCTTCATAATCAGAGCTGTACTACAGCTAGGAAATGACAGCTAAGCTTTACTTTTGTGCCTGTAATGTCAAAATCAGAAGTCACCTGACTTTGATAAATCCAGGATTTAAAAAAAAAAAGATTTTAATTTAAATAAATTTCACCTTTTCCTCTCATACTGTAACTTCTTAGGAATAATTTGCATTCACAAGATAAATGCAATTTGATAGACTTTGTCACGAAACATTTTCATCTGTGCCTGGCAGGAGTTCAGTGAGAAGACTTAGATTGCCTTATCTCAGCGTCCTTTCTGCAGCCTTTTCACTTTGCATCCTCATTGCAGTCCAAATATGCCCATTTCTACAAATGTAGAAAACATTACAGAAATCAGATACAATCTCTGTTAATCTTGGGAGGAGCAGAAGAACCAGCTGCATTGTGATGCAATGCAAAACATAGTATTTATCACTCAAATAATAGGCGAAATAAGCACACATGTTCTTAATCAATTGCTACTAATTCTTATCGAGAATTAAAAAAAATCGGACAATGAAACCATTTGAAGCTTCTCAGGTTTCTCTACACAGTGTCTGAAAACAGACTTTGTTAGCAGATTGACTGAAATCTTGCTGGTCTTAGAGATGTGCAAATGGTTGTGAGAGGAATGCCTGAAACAAATCACTTCTAGAAGAGCTTTGAACAATAAAGGGCTTCTGCTTTTCAGTGAATTGTGCGTATGCACACAAACGCTCATCCATAATGTGAATTTAAAATAATCCTGATGGGAGTGAGGGAAGGGGAGGGAAGGGACACATGGAAATAAATAGCCAGACTTTGACCCTTTGTGTCAGAAAACAAAGCCTTCTAGTTCAAATCTGAGATAACGGTTCCCATTTGACATGGTTTCAACAGACATACACGCATTCTGGCTTAAGCCTGTCCCTAAAGGATACTAAGACCAAGCAAAGCTTGCTTACAAGTTACCCAAGCGCAACACGATGGTTTTAAGTGGAAACAAACGAATGGAATATATGTAATTAAAAATCCAAACAGAATTAGGCAAAATTGCTACAGCTTCACTTTACAAAGTCAGTGAAGGGCAGGAATGGAGCATCTGAAATAGCTATTTGGCACAGGGTCACCATGAAGATGAATTAGGGTTAATTTTCTACTGGCGTATAGGTCAGGCTCTGTGCTGTGGCAGAATGCTCATTTTACTGGGTATGTTTTGGCCTACTTACAACTTTAGAAAATAAATATTACAATGTTAAATTAAATATGCTCTGTGACAAGGACTTGCAAGATTGGGAGAATGTGATTTATATGCAATTGGCTCATATATACGATCTAATATGATATGCACAGTGTAACGAAAGCTCAGGGGTCTGATCTGCAGTGCAGAAATGCTTTACAATCTCTTTCAGGTTGCATGTTGTTTTTACTTCCTCTTCTTCTTCTTAGTTTTTTTTTTCTTCTTTTTTTTTTAATGACTACATGAGTTAATTAGTGGTTATGTACTCCGACTCTTTGCCTGGCCTAGCTTACCCCTACTGCAATATTCCCCCTCCCAAGGATCATTACAACATTAGCCAGCACTGTCAACAAAACTAATTGAAAGCCACCTGCTTTTAGTATCACCCGAATGAAGAACAACAAAGTTAAGAAACAAAATTCAATCAGTTTTCTAATAGTCTGTATTTTCCTATTAATTCACAGAAATGCAGATATAGGAAAAAACCACACAGGATCCTTTTTTTTTTTTCCCCCACTGCTAGCCTTATTGTCCACTCCTCTTTACATCTGTATAATTAGAAATTATTATTTTGGTAACCTAAATCTCTCATCACTCCTTAAGGTGGAACTAATAGTATTACATTTCATCTTTTCAACTGCAGCTGTACAAAAAAGGAACTACTTGCAAATAGCCTCCTTATTATAAATCGATCTGTTCTTTTTGCTAAATGTTTGGGTCCTTATTTGATCAAGTAGGCCCACATTCAGCAGAACTTTCAAAGATGTTTAAGTCCACTTATGCACTTAAACAAATGATTTAAATCTCATTGCTTTTGATAAAATTCGGGGGCCAGAAGAAACCTGGGGAAAGGCTGAACGTGCAGGACCACATAGGTATGAATTTCCTCAAGGGCACCTTGGATCCTAAATACATAAAGCTCTTCAGCACATGCTGAACCTCAGACAGGTGATTAAATACTATTGAAGCCAATGGGAAATAAACATGTGCTTCATGATGAGTACTTTACTACCATTGCACAGGAGCACACAATTTAGTCAAGTGAGCATAAGTAAAGAAAACACTCTTGAGATAGCTTGATGGCTAAACTGTTTACCATAAGTAGTTTCACAGCTCATCCTTAATTGTGGGGAAATAAGCCTAGAAAAGGATAAAAGCGGCTGATTTATAACTGCTAGGCCAATGAAGTAAAATACTAAGGGGAAAAAAAGAAAAGAATAAGGAAAACACAAGACAGACGGTACTAATGACTATTTGTGTTACAGCAGGGCTTAGATGTCCCAGTAAAGCCTGAGATCCCACTGTGCTAGACGCTGTGCAAACATGTCAGTGAGGGTGTTCAGTAAAGGAGAGCTGCCTGTAAACACGACATGTGGAAATCCTTTTGAAGTCAGCCAGAACCCAAGCACACAAGCGGTTTGTACTGTCAGACCATACGTTTCAAGCTATATGATTAATTGCTATGAAGTGTGCTGAGGCAGAAGACAGGATCTCTCATACTATGGCCACCAAAGATATAATGAGCTGAGGAAAAAAAAGAAGGTCACAGATAATATATTGGTTGTATTTAATAGTCCACTGTTTATACTTCCTGGGACTGTAAACATCATTATTTTTCCTACTTCAAAAGAATAAAAGCTGTATTTAAATGAAATAAATTTTAAACAATGCAGGTGACATGCAATATGGGATAAATGCTACCTTCATGCAAAAGTATGCAGCTCTCATTGATTGCAGTAATGAGATATGCACGGAAAGATTAGAGGAATATCATTTTTTTCCTTTTTGGAAGGTACTCTAAAATTCATGCTGGATCTAGTGTGTCTGCATGCACTGAAGAGGAAGAAGAGTGAGGAGTTGTAGTATTGCTGAGCCTTCCCAAAGAGGGCCAATTCCTGCTGCTTCAGAAGCGGACTGATGCCTACAGAAGGTTGGGGGACTGAGAAACAAGGTGAGCCCCCCCCAGTTTGTGAACCCGTAGTTTCAATGATGCAATCACTGCTACAACACGCAGAAAAGGCTTAAAATAAAGGCATTCAGAAGAACGAAAGGAAGGAAAAATACCAGTCAGGAATAATTATCACAGTGTATAAAACTTTCCACTCCTTTATTATCATAAATTGCAAAGTTTTATTGATGCATATTTTATCACAGCACTCTTGCCATATGTGATCTGAAGATTCAGAGCCTGTCCCTGGGGACAACGGTACTGATATAGATAATCAAGAATTCCTTTTATGCTCCTCTCAACACAGCCACAGCTCAGATTGAAATTAACATCTTTTACAATGAAAGTTACCAGTTTGCTGCCACAACTAGACATGACAGCTGGAGAGAGAGGCCTGCTTATCCAGTTATTCCTTCAAGTCTCAGTTTCAGTACAGCCCAGGAAGATGTAAACTATGTACAAAGCAATGAGGATGGTCACTGAATACCAGAAAAATGAATTAGCATGCAACCAGCCACGTGAAGAAGCAGGGGAGAAATGCTTCCAAATAAATCCACGGATGAAAAGCAAAGATCAGAGGCAATCCCTAAAAAAGCAATGAAGAGGAATCCAAGAGCTTGAGCTTTGAACTTTTGCCGTGTACGCTCGCTGCCTGGGTTAGACTGAGTGATGCTGGCACACACACACACACAGGAGTGGAACCCACACCCAAAAAGAAAACCACCACAGGGTTCTGTTCCACCTGAATCCCCCAAAGCAAGGATTTTACCTAGCGGAAACACTACGGCTGCTTAGTGTTGGCACTTGTTCCTGGTCATCTTTTTAGGTTGACTTCTTCCACCTCTACATCAGCCCCGTTTCTCACGCTGCTGAGGAGGGGGGCAAGGAATTTGTTTTGCTCTGCTCCCCATGGGGTCATACATCACTGTAGCATCTGAGTGCCTTCCTGTAGAGCATTAAATGACCAACATCTGCCACATGTGGTTCATTCTTCCTCTCATCCTACTCCCAAGAGAGAAATGGGTATGCAGTGTAGTGTTTTGTTTTGGCAGGGCTTTATTTTTGTTGTTTTAAATCTACCCACTGCCGTAGGTTAGGAAGGAAAAAAAAGAAGCACCTTGCTTGTGAAGGAGAAGGTGGTGGGGGTTGCGGTGGTCATTAGTTTCTGAGGGAGCTAGTGCCAAGGTCTCAGCCTGGCTTCCCAGAAGGTGCAGCTTCCCGCTGGCTCCTACAAAGGTACAAACTTCACACATTGTCACAGGGAGTTGGAGATGATCATGGACTAGAATCCTATCTCTTTTATGTGTGATAGTGGTTCAAGTCCAGCTTTGAGCACATGTCTACTTACCACAACATTTTTCAAGAGCCCGATGCTTTGCTATTCTGGGACAATACATAGTAAAACCTACTCTATTATAGCTTTTTTTTTTTTTTTTTCCCTTTTCTTTTCTGATTAATGTCGTGTCATCTTGAGGTTACCTCCAAGCAGTCACCACGGAAGGACAGAAAAGAAGATATCAATGTAAGTTTTGCAACACGTAAGGGGGCAAATGTGCTGCTAGAGATGCAAGTGTGTTCAGGAAACATTTAAAGCATATTGCATGCTTTCAGTATAGATCAGAACAGCACACAAAGGAAGGCAGATGCCACTTTTCTAGCCTTGTGTCTCTGCACAAAATGGTACTTCTACAGTTCAATACTACGGACAAGCTCAGGCTAAAGACACGCATAATAACAAGCCTACTTTATGGTCATTATCAAGTAAGACAGGGAAACAGAAGGCTATGAAAAGAAGACGGGTATATGGTAGAAATGCAGTGTAAGGATCTAATTTATAACATCAGCAGAAAAAATAGCACTAACAGATTAGTTGGATGAGTCTTCAGTAGATAGAAGGGACAGGGCAGGACCTCTGACCCTGCATTAAAAGACCGTCACTTTCTCTTTCCTGAAGCCAAGGAATTTTTGGAATTGCCTGCTCTGAGGAGCCCACTGGAAGGGCTTATCTCACTGGGAAGGGCTGATTCCCAAACCCACAAAACTCTTTCCGCTCATGAAGGTGATTCTCTTGGGGGTTACTCATTCTCTCTTCCTCTGTATTTTCAGTTGACACATTTTCTAGAGTTTCCTTTTATAGGATGCTGATATTGGAGGGATTTAACATTGAAGATATTCTTCTGCATGATGGAAACTTGGAGCATGTGTTCAGATGACTATGATTTATCCAGTCTTGAGCACACACACAATCACAAAGAGTGATGGCTGCAACCTCACTCCAACTACAAAGTCTAGATTAGCTAAGGATCACTTGAAAAGAAACGTAGCTATACCTATTACTTTTCCTTTTACAAGAGATTTAAGATAGAATATTTTACTATGATAGTGCAACTTTTAAATCAGATTGAAACCCAAAATTTCCATCTTGCAAGAAGTTATAGTATTTGGCATTTCTCCCAAGTCAGGCTAAAATGCCAAAATAATGCAATTTATCTCTCCATAAAGTTTTTAAAAAGCAGTTTTAAAAGGCAAAAATGTTAACTTCCATGTTATGAAATGAATCATCTCGAAGTTTCAGAATAAAATTTTTAGTGTTGGGGGACAGGAGGGATGCAGTTGACATTGCTCCTTGACTCCACCTAAAACACCACAACTGGGAGCTGATATTTGTGGCCCACTTGTCTCCATCTACCCCATGGTTCTTTCTCCTCAGTCACGCTTAGAGCTCTACCACGCATGACAGTCCCATGGTGCTGTTGTCCTCAAGATGCTTCACAGCACTGCAAAGTCTCATTCCAAATACAAAATACATACGTCAGCCAGATTTTCCTCTGTGGAGCATTTTACCAAAAGGTCTATTTTCCCTATGAATATTTTCAAATTTAATGAACTCCCTTTTCCAACAGGAAAATACTTAATTTGTCACTTTTGTGATCAAACCTAGTCGTTTTATTACAGCTTGTCTTTTGAATCCTTTGAGTGGGACTATCAAGACAGAATACTAGGTAAGAACACCAGTATCAAGCTAGAGTCTCAGTGTGATGTGTAGATAAAGAAGGACTTTCAAAAGCATTTTCGATTAATCTTTCTTCACAACTGCAATTTTGAAAAGTACTATTTGTAAGCAATCCTTTTCATCATTCTTTTCATAGTAATGTTGGTTTTAAAAATTATTTTACACCTGGGAATCAAGAAGCACACTAGAAATAAACACTTTTCTATAAAACTCTTAATAAGCTAGAGACCTCATTGGGAATCATACAAGGTCTACCATTATAGATTGAATGACCAAGCCAAAGAGGAGGGGTACCACTGTAATACAACAATAACAATAAATTAATTGTAAAAAAAGCAGAGACATCAAGCAACCAAAAATCAGTTTCTCTGAACAAAACCCAGACCCTCTTTGAGTGAAACCTCATTCTAATTTCACCAGCGTTACTGCAGGGAAACTAGTGAGCTTGCCCCACTGTATTAAAGAGCAGAATAACAGAGACATGCCATGTTGTAAAGATTTTATACATCTTTCTTTGAAACACTGACATAAGCCATTTTCCCAGACACCAGTCTGTCCTGAGATAGTAAATTCTGGATCTTTAAGATAGATAGGGTGTAATTAAAACTAGAATATGGCCTACGGGGAAAGATCTCTGCCCACTTAAATCACATTGTTTTCATTGCTGTACTGGTGTAAATGGTATTTTTATGCATGTGTCCAGAAGAGAATTCAAATGCAATATGTCTTTTCTACTGCTGAAAAATTAGCATTAAAAAAAGCAGTATTTTACAAAAGTCATATAAACATAGTGCCTCTAACACAATCAATTTTGTAGGAATTATTTTACACCAGCCTTCATCCTTGAAATGATATCCCTTCCTTTGTGGAATCTTTTAAAACTTAAAAATGTTATTTGAAGTAAGATTCGACAGTACATTAGCTGTTAAAAATCAAAGTAGTCCTTTTTTCCCCCAAGCCCAGAAGAATTAATTTTGTTGCCCCTAAAGAAGAACACACACACAACTTTTGAACAGGAACCGACCTAACATTTCTGAACACCCTACATGCAATTAGCTTCTTGTTAGAGCCATCTTTCAGACAGTCTTTTTCTGCCTCTGAACTCCAAAAGCTGCTCATCAGATCCAGTGAAATTAGGATATTAATAGAGAACCATTCATCAAGCTCGATAGGTTTGTTAGAAGCACACTTGCCTAGTTAACCAGAACTGTCAGAGTGTCTTCTAAAGCAGAAAGATATTAAGGCCCTCCTGAAGTGTTTCTTTCTACTCCAGATTTTTGACACCAGTGTTTCCCCAGCAGTGGGATAGAAGCACTGCTGACTTAGAAAGTGGTTCTCAGATGGCAAAGGGTCTTCCTAGAAAATAGGCTATGGAGGGGATGTGATGCCTCCATCCCAAGATGTGAAAAGGGACACCCACAGCAGGGTTTATTCTGGCACCCATTAGTGCTATATGGTGTTACTGGTGGATGTCAAAAACAAAGCGACCTGCTGTCCTCTCAACTTCAGGGCTTGCAATCCATGTCTCAGAAACTCTGGCCTAGGTTAAAAAGAGGAAGACATCTGGTGAACTGGGATGGTGAACTGGTAGTACAGGACTGGGAACCAGGGGGCTAGCCCCAATGTTTGGCTTCTCCCCTTCCAACCTTGCTCTTTGATGGCCTACGCTGTTCTCTGAGCTTGCCCTACTTTCACTCTGCCTTGTGTTTTTAGTCCACTGGTCAGAACTTGTTCAGCAACATTTTGATTTTCTAGATAGTTTCTCCTTCAGGTAAAAAAAACAACTTTTTTTTTTAACCAGAAACATATGAACTTCAACATTTTCCAGTGAAAGATTTCTCAGATCAGGCTCTCTCTTGTGACTTTCTGAGAGACACAAATCAAAATCTTGACCTATTCATTCCGAAATGTGAGTGCTCTGACAGCTCTTTTGTCTGAGCATTTTCTGAAGGCTTTGGTTTCCTTCTAAAACATGATGATTTTGAAATCTAAGCTGGCAAAACAGAACTGTGACCTCCCAGCTCCAACATATGGATTGCAAGCACTTTGATGCAGTCCTATATCCTACATGTTTGCACAGCATGGGTGTCTGCATTATACCTGGTACCTGCAGGTATCTCTAAAATGCAAATTATAACTATTAATAGAAGTTTTACCTTTGCCTGGTGCTTTGGTCTCAGAAACCTAAACTTCATGCATTTCCTCAAGCACCCAGGTCCACTGTGTGGATAAAAGCAACAAAATCCCTGTTTTATTAGGAGATTTGGAGCCTAATTCAAAAATTGCCCTTACCTGGACAATAATCCCATCAGATCGTGGAATCTTTGTCTTTGCCAATAGGGTGCCTAACAGTGGCAGAAGTTTTATTAAGGCACTGGTTCCTTCTCCCACCCCATCCCCACCTCGCTTGCCTGTGGCTGCAGCTCTCACTTATTGGCACCAGCGTTGCACAAATTTCAGTTAAAGCAGTACCATTCTTTCCTCTCCTTTTCATTAAACATTTAACATGTCACATCTGTGATTATTTTCTATTTCCAGGGTTTTTTGACAGAGGAATATTGAAGTTATCATCTTACTAACATTGACACACCCCACACATGGCAGAAGAAAAGAGGACAAAACACTGGAAAACACTTTTCCCCTTTCCATCGTTTTTTTTTTTTTTTTTTTTTTACTTCCTGTAAACATTACTGGAGAAGATTGTACTGCAAAGTCATAAATAAAGTATAGTTGTCAGAAGCTACGGTCTTAAAATATTCTAACGGTTTGTTTGTGTTCTCTCCATAAATTGTTTATTGGTCAATATGGCCAGAACTTTCAAGTGTATCCTCCTTTGCAGTTTTCTGATGTTTTCTCTGTTCTAAATACTTTCATCTAGTATTGAGCTTTCAAAAACCCTACTTTCTACCTTTTCTTCATTGATGAGAGATTTTTCTAATGTTAAACATACAGATTATACAGCATTATATTACCCTGTGTTTCTTATCCTTATGGAGATTGCTAGTATTAAAGGTGAATTGTATGATTGTTACTAAAGTTACTAGGGTTATGCAGCAGAGGGATGATTTTTGAGTGGTCTTTATCTATGCAGTAAATCAGAAAGGAATAATCTCTGTAACAGACTGACATTGTGAAATGGTACCCTGATGAGTAAATTTTCATAGAAAGAAGTTTATCAAAGCAGTGATTTCAGACGTGTGTCTGAATAGTCTGTGAGCATATAGAACCAGAGATATCTCTTTAGCCAGAGATGACATCAATCATTAACATATGAGGAAACAGACTTCCTTTTAACACTCCTGGAGCCCTGCAATGCAGGGGGTCTATCAATAAAATAATCATCCAATAAGCATAGGATGATATTTTAAGGCAGAAATTAAGTGGTTCAGTCCCCTCTTGATAGCTCCTGAAGAGGCTAAAGAGAAATCAATGGACTTAAAACCACTTTTAAATACACGGAATGGCTGATAGATTGGATATTTACAGCTAGTAAGTCAAATATGTTATGACAGTTGGTAATTGTTTCTTCAATAAGTAACATGATAAGTTCCTGGAGAAAAGAAGGTAATTTACCTCAGAATAAAACCATTTTTGGTCCACCAACTCTTTGTGGACAATTTAGCGGGTAACTGTAACTACATAGGGAATTTGGATGCTCAGTGATCATTAAAAATAATGGTAAGTGTCCAGATCCTACAGTAGCTTCAAAAATCTTATCCAAACATTCCTGTTACAGTCACTTTTTACCCATTGCAAAAGGCATTAACACTGAAGCACTCATAGCTTTGAAAAGAAAGACAAGAAATTGCATAAAAACTTATTTGAAATGGTTACCTATGACCATTTTACTGACATTTTACTAAATTGCCATCTGAAGAAGAAAACAAATACAATATCCTGTAGGTTATTTTTGATATTATAAGTATTAATGTTTCAATAGAACAAGGTCCTTGTAATCAAAGAGTTGACTGTTAGAATTGACATGGCAACAGAATTTAATCAAATCTAGGCTAGGAATTTGTATTTAAAAATAGACACCTACCTGCCATACATCACGACATATGTTTATTCTGCATAAATACCTATACAGCCCATAAGGGATTACAGTGGTAATGCAATGGAGTGCCTTCTCCCAAAAGTAAGAAACATATAAATGGGATGGAGATAGCAAATAGTTAATAGGGAATAGTTGATAGCTCTACTGTGTATCCCTACTATTAGCCCTGGTTCATTCATTGCCTCACTAACAGTCAGGTATTTAGCAGTCATCCAAACACAAATGTGTCTTAATAGGAGCTTCTTCCATTGCCTCAGAGCAGCATGACAGCAAGCATGAGGGCACTTGAAGAGCTGTATGGGGCAAATGGGCAAGGAAAACTGACCAGCAGAGACTGAAAACTCTGTGTTGAGTGGGCCTTTTTTTCTTTTTTCTTTTTTCCCCATTGTCTTTCTACTCATTTGAATCTAACATCCAGTTCCTTCATCCTTGACTTCATGCTGAGATGTACTGTGCACATGAGTCAGCACAAGTAGCCCACCTAAAACAGTGTATCCTTAACCACAGCATATTTAACACATCTCCCTTAGCAATGCCCCTGAACTCACCCGAATGAGCATTAACCTTTCCGAAGTCTCTACTACAGAAGAAAGAGTTAGCCATGATTCAGTTCAGCATTTCTATATAAGGGTTCCATTATGTATATAAACCCAAGATCTATGAAACATGGCTGACAGACACCTTTCTCTTGAAATATTGATGAGCTATAACCTGAAACTCCACACGCAAACCTAGGAGTCACATTTTTTTACAAAATCCCTCCAATACCCTGTACTCACCCTGGAGACTTCTTGTGGGATCCAGATGCTGTTATTCCAATCTCTATCTGTTACCACAAATTGCTCTGCTTTCTGCCAGGCTCATTCACGAGCCTGTGGAAGTTATTTTTCTTCTTTTTATATTAGTCCTTCTCCAAGTCAGAGACAATTTCTATACCTGCCACGGATCAGATCTGTCCTTTTTTGTCTCTGTTATTTTATGAAGACATTTGTCATTTTCCTTCTCTGTGCCTCACTATACAAATCCTCTGTTTCCTTGCCCTCCTGCAGCTTCTTCCTCTGTTCAGTCTCAGCAAGGTTTTGTTGCTATTATCATCATTTTCTCTCAACGTGCTCTCTATCCTCTTGAAGGCTGGTTTGACAGATCCTCTCTCGTCATCTGCTTGAAGGCTGATTTCAGCTCTTCCTTACAGCATCATGCGTATGTGCCTCCTCTGCCACAAGTGCTTAGCATGGAGCTTGTTCTACTAGGGCAATGATGCCCTTCCTCCCGAGGAGGGTCACAGGGATGTAAGGTGTGCAGGGCTGTGGGCCACAGCCTGATAATGTCAATGGTTGACTGCTGCCTTTCCAATAGGTCTGACAGCTCTTCCCCTTGTCATTATCAAGGACGTGCACTAGTCATTTGACAGGATCTCCCCTGGGTATCCATGGGGTGCCCAGAAAAGAGGATGTTTAGGCTTGCTATCAGAATATATTTACCAGCCTGTGCTCACTCCCCCTTGCCTTAGAGAGAGATGTTTATGAGGGGCAGGCACCCCTAATTGTTTGCATGGTGCCTGCTCATCTCCAAATCACTTTCTGAAGGAGGCATAAGACTACAGAAAATACATATGGGAAGCACAAACCAA
Organism: Scolopax mira; assembly: GCA_004320125.1. Lineage (NCBI taxonomy): Eukaryota > Metazoa > Chordata > Aves > Charadriiformes > Scolopacidae > Scolopax > Scolopax mira. The sequence continues at coordinate 67,244 of BJBW01007908.1, forward strand.
ACAGACAAGTACAGCAGTTCCTCTCAGGAGATACAGGAGTTGGTTGATGCATTCAGCTCTCCTCTGACACTGAAAGAAACCGAGTGTCCAGCTAAAATGGTTATGACCCACTGATACACACTCTTCCCAAACTTTTCTCTATCTAGGAAGGCTTTCATCTGCCCTTCACACGTCCTTCATGAGGCATGCTGATTTCCTTCTTACTTCTTTGCTCTGTTCCTTAAAAACATATTTTTGCTGTAAAGTCTTAATGTATTGTACCTACAGGTCAAGCAATACATAGTATGTACTTGAATGGTTAATGCCCTCCAGATTATGCAATGGATTGGAGGATGCTTGGGGCAAAACTTCAAATGTTTTTTTTGCAGGGAAATGCATCTTTTCATGTAGGAAGCTCCCCTTTCCAGGTGTCAGTCTCCTAATTCTCACTGAGAGTCATCAGAACTTCACCTGTTCAAGCACTTTGCTCCTCTTCAAAGGTATCTTAAAATTAAAAAATAGGCCAATTTAGAGGTGTTCAAGGCCAGGCTGGATGAGGCTTTGAGCAACCTGCTCTAGTGGGAGATGTCCCTGCCCATGGCAGGGGGGTTGGAACTCGATGATCTCTAAGGTCCCTTCCAACCCAAACCATTCTATGATTCTGTGAAATTTCAGCAATGGGCTAAGCACACAGAAGGCACACTATATATAACAATCTAGTGAAGTACCCATATTCTTCTTACGAGATTTGCCAACTAGTAATCTACTACTGCTATTTTAATTTACGTTACACCATGATTGCAATTCTAAATTAAACTCATACAAGCAAGGAAATTTATAGTTAAACCTTTCACTCAATCCTTAACTTGCTTTGCTGTGACTAATTTACATATTGCAAGGGCTCTTAACTGTGTCTCACAACATCTAGGCATGTAGAAAGTTTAATTTCATGGACTCATTTTTTACTTTTGATTCGCTTCTATAGTAGGCTAAAAGGAATCATGTAGAAGAATTCAGCCCCAGTGTGCTCTCAACTTGAAAACTGTTAGTACCTCTTGGGCTATGTTATTGGGTGCTACAGAGTCCAGCAGGGCAAACCTTGCACAGTTTGGTGAGTATGTGCTCCATTGGGTACCTACACAGAAACATGAAGGGCTTCAGCCCTACGGAAAAACGTGAAATAATTTACAGAAAGGCCCTCCTGAGAAACACACCCACAAGTTGCCCCACGGGGCCCCACAGCAGTCCTAACTAGCCCTATTCCTTCCCTCTTTGGTAAGGACATGGACATGAACTAATGGCATGGGCCCACGAGAGCACCTCAATGCTGCCACCAGTTAGAGAAACCAGGAGAAAACACAAATGGCTGAAAGGAGAAAAACAAGAGAGAAATTGAGAGGGCAGTCCTGTAACGTACACACCTCAGTGTTTCACTGATTCCAGCTCAAGCTTGGACTGGTTATGGTTTGGGGTATCAACCCTTGCATGCTCAGGCTTTTGAAGAGCTATTATAAAAACAAGAGAGACAAAAAACTTTAAACATACAGAAGGCATTTGACAGCGTACCTTCACCTTGAGTAGCCGAAATACCTTTAATTTATTTCTAAGCATACGAACTATACTTATGCTTCTCAAAGTAAAACAAGTAGTTTAAAAACTGGAACCTCCTGTGACTGCATGAAATGCTCCTTTCATCCATTCACTCTTTAAATGACGACCTGAGTCAACTGCTTCACAACAGCTACGGTTTCTCAAGTCTGCAAACACTTTTCAAAGGTGGGCTCTGTCTTTTGGAATACCATCACGACATGCTTGGTAGTGTTGTAGCTGGTGAATGTTAAGCATTTAACTTTTAGATGAAATGCATGTAACTATGTTAAAAATTCCTGTGAAAAAGTAGGTCTTATACATGCGTTGCAGTCAGTTTTCACAGTTCTATCGTTTTTTAATTACCCAAGGCATTCTGATTACAGAGCTACAAAGTAATCTATTTAAAACTGGGTTTTACAGTGATTTAATAGGCAGAAAAGGCATGCAGAATTAGGAAACATTTACTTCTCTTCCCCTTCTTCTTATATTGCCAAATATATTTAAATCAAACTTGTTTTAAAACCAAATATTCCCAGGGTAAGGACTTTCATATCTACTTCTAGTTAAGTTTTTTCTGCTGAATTAGGAACCTCTGGCAATTTTTTCCCAATGAAATGTAAATAATGACATATCGTTAACTAGCAGCATTACACCACTGAAATACTCAGACGTGTCTTGCTTGCCTCAAACTTCCCTTTCCTTAAGTGCAATGCCTTAGAGGCAGCAGTGTTTAAATGGTACAAAGTACTCTCCTACCACCAGCCGGAATCTTTATTTAGGAGAACAAGCTTCACATTCTTCCCTGCTAATGCAGTATATGGACACGTTCAGCTCCTCCATAAAACACACTCATACACTATTACTGTCTAAAACAAGGTACAGTACTGACATGACAGATTCATGTTCCCAGCTGTGACATAAGGGCTCTTTGACAATACCACAGTGAAAGACCTATTAAGAAAACATGTGCCGGACAGTGCATCTGATGCAGTTAAATGCTATAAAAGATTTTCCAGGTGTTAATGAGTTACACGAGTAGAATGAAAATGAGATGGATCCGTGCGCTTGGAAATTCTCAAGAAGCAGGACTCAGGCTCTCAGAGAGACAGACAAACAGCGCTTTATAAGCATCACTGGCCACGCTCTGCACCTGACGGCGTGAGGTGATGAGCGACCCCGACTATTCACTGGGGGAACTGTTCATTGAGGATGGGAAAAGACAGACTTTCATCTCTTCCTGCGGTTTACTGCATCCTTTTTACTTTTCTCTATTTGTGAAAAAGCACTAGCTATTTTCCCCTTTTTATGCCCCCCTCCCTTTTTTTTTTTTCCTCCACAAAAAGAGAAGGAAAACACTCTGCCTGTTACTTCATTTCTTGTTTTCAGTTTTATTGGCGATTCAGCTTGACCTAGTACAGATAAACTGTCATTTAACCCATGTTAAAGTACCACCACTTACAGTTCATGCTTTTAAAGGAGGGAAATACACTCTTCCACATAGTTTGAAAGAGCGGTGACTGAAATTTTTCAAGGCTGTGTTGGGGCTTAAGATATATTCCCTTAAGCTATGTATAAAATAATATGTATGGGCAGCCCTGAAAATTTCAGTCACTGATACTTCAGAGCATGTGCACACATTATCTTGTGCATCACGCATCTACAGTGAAATTGTTTATTCATATCATCTCTTTACTTGATAAAAGACTGTTTCATTTCTCTAGCATGTGTGAATTTTATGGTTACTGTCCTTGAGGAGCTAAGTTTTGTTTTACCTACATATGACAGGTACAGTGTGGGAAGGCTGCAATGCAGATTTTGCCATGCTTTTGTGACCACAACCTCAGTCTTAATCCTGGCACACAATTGTATCCGGAAAAGAAAGATAATTTTGTCTCCACACTAATTCTAGCCTGATTTTCCTTAAAGGGGAAGCTCCCGGTAATACAAGAACCAATAGAGAGTCTCCTCTCAGAAATTAATTTAGACCCACCTATTTTATTTCACACAATGACAAGTGAGTACTATTTCATCTTTCGTTTCCAATCTAATATCTCAAGTCATCTTCCCACTCTTCCCCCAACTCAAGAGAGTTACTTAAATTAACTTGGAGAACTAAATTTTCTTAAACGCGTAAGAAGGCCAGGTGGAGAGAACGAGGAAACCAGTCTAATAGCATATTGACACACATTCTTCAAATTCATGTCTTAAGGGTTAAAATTCCTCTGGCTTGCCAGGTGTTCTGTGCAAATGTTGCATTCATACAATGCAGTATCTGACCATTTAACCATATGTCAAACAATCTCTGCTATGACAACCAGATGTAGACATTGCCATGGAATGAAATTATCATTTTATTAATTACCCTTTAATTAGTTGATACAGCAGAGAACATGCAGTAATTTAGTCATAATTGGCCTGACTGAGGCTCAATAGTTACAGGGATGGAATCTGTTTGTGAGACTACTTGTTATGAATAACAATTATGTCTGTGACAATGCAATTTTATTATGAAGATGTACTGTGCATTTCAAGAGACTTTTAGGTACAAGATATAGTATTCAGGATTTAACTACAATTTGATGGCATATGTTTTCTTTGAATAAAGTGTATAATCCTTTGCGTATTTTGCTAAATATATTATAACAATGCAAGGAAAGGCTCTTCCCAAACTTACTGTGATGCCCAAAACATGTTCTTGATTAATTTTTTTATAGAAATGAAGAGCCACTTGTAAATTTCATATTTGAAATGGAGAAAAACTTCAGACTTCTATCAAAATCTTGTTATAGGTCTTTAAATTATTCTGGAGTTTAACATGGCATATGTGCAAGGGGTACACTATGCAGGTTTTTTGAAACATTTTCTCTTAGCATGTTGCAAGCAGAAACTTGAGCAGTGTGTCAGATGTGATCACTTGATGGCTACACTTTTTGGATTTCTTCAAGAAAAGGGTAAGATCCTTAGGTTTGTCAGACTGGGTAGGTGCAATTAAAGTTAGCAACGTCCCCCTCTAGACTAGTATTAGTAAGTAAAATGCCTTGAAGACATCCTTTCAATACAGCTTGCCATTAAATCAGAAGTACTCTTTGCAGACAGAATACCACATATCACTGGTAGGACAAAGCACATTCAACAGCTTAATAGAAATGCTTGTAAAGTAGATCTTAAAGTTGGCCCTTACATACTCAGTTGTTACATGCTGTTTTTACCAGCACTTTGGACAAAACTCTGGAGTCACCATTCTGTTCCTCCTCTTCTAAACTCTGTGACCTGAGTGAAGACTGCAGTGCTTTATATTAGTTTTATACTGTTAGACAACATGTCTTGTGCTTTCTCTACTCGTCTTTCCACAAAAATCTTACGAAGTGCAGGTCAAAACCTTCAACAAACTCAACTTCAACAAAATATAACAAATTGCTTTACTTGTCAGCATTGAACGAAAGCATCTTTTTTTGTTTGTTTGTTTGTTGGTTTGGTTTTGGTTTTTTTTTTCTGTAATGTGTAGTCCTAGCTTTCTGCAGTGACAGAAAATCATACTGTACTGAATTTCTTTTTAAACCTTGCCCAGTTCCAGCACATTTATTTATTTATTTATTTATGATGGATGAGCAGGCTGCACAGATGTCTCCAAGCCAGACGAATCTTTCATATAACTAAAGTTATAAGAAGGATGTGTCTGTTTCCTTTACAATTAGACTTTGAGTGATTCTTTTACTTTGCTCAAATGACTATGGCCTTCTTTGTAGGTTGTCTTTGTTTTAAACACAACATTCTCCTATCCTTTCTGAAAATTAATACACTATTACACTTCTTTATCACCAATGTATACATGCGGGAAAATATGCTATATAGGAAAGAAAAGCATTTTTTGCCTATGGTGCCATCTTCCAGTTAATATCAGTGAGTCATATTCTATTGCTTGTAAGTGCATCTTGCTCAACAACTTACAACCACCTCCAGTACAAATACACACAGGTTGTGTTTTCCTGCTGTGTCACAGGGAATAGCTAACACAGTGTAACAAGAGATCATTTCACCAGATTACCATGAAAGAGTCACCACTGCAAGGAACTCAAGTCGAACGGGGACACAATCACAGTGCTAAAAACTCCAAACAGTTTACCATTAAAACCTTGTGTGTCTGTTTGAAAAATGTCTTTGAGCAGCACAAAAGCTGGCACCATTAGCTTCCATCCCTGCTGAGTTGGCAATAAAGTGCACACATAAGTAAAATGCATTAATTGGTATTAGTCAATCTAGTTAAGATGTTCATTCTCCAGGCATCTTCAGATTTCATTTCCATAAAATAGGATTTCTTTAAGTCTCATAATTTCATTTTGTCCAGACAGAAATGATGTTGACACTGTAGCAGCAAAAGCACAATTACACCCCAGCTTTTCAAAGGTGTTCTCTATCTCCATCTAAATAGACCTGGACCCACGTGCTCCCAGTCTCACAAAAAAAAAAAAAAAAAAAAAAAGCTGCCGAAGAGGAAAAAGTGATACATTTTTCTAGTGCTATTTTTCCTCCCTTTCCCCCGTATTTTTCCTACTGTGCACTACTGATTACTGCACTTTAAGATCAGAATGAACAATTAACTGCCTAATTATTCCAGTCACACCAAGCCACAATGAAATCTTTATTCTGTGTTTACAGCAATCTTTGGCAGAGACTGTCTTGCTGTTTTTAAACCAAGAAGAACTGGTCCCTTTGGCTCCCCTCAGCATCAGCTGCCTGGGTTTCAGAGCTGGATGCCAATAATCAGCCTCCTTTTTCTCCTCCAAAGTGCCTATTTCTTTCTTTTTTTTTTTAAAGAGTGAAAAGACCTATTCTCATCAACTCCCCATATATTCTGCCTGATTTATGTCCCAGCCACTGGGTCTCTTCCTTCCGTATCTTTTACCATTTGTGCCCCCCCCGCGCCCCTCCTGCAGCGCCCTCCGAGCCCCGGTGCCCCCGGGACCTCCCCGAAGGGGGGGAAACTGCTTCTTCGGGAGCCCCGGCGAGGCGAGGGGGCGGAGGGGGGGGGGGGGGGGGGGGGGGGTGTAGTTTCCAGCTCCTGCTGTGCAGCATCCCCCTCCTACACACACACACACACCTCTTTTTCTAGTTTTTTTCCTCTCTCTGCAGAAAGCCCCCGCGGCGGCTCCGCGCATCTTTGCCCCGGGAAAGTTGGAGAGAGCCGCTCGGTGCACCGGGAGGCTCTTTCTGCCCTCGCTCCGCCTCTCCGGACCCACTCCCGGGTCCCGACGGCAAGCCGTGCCGCCGGGACATCTCCCCCCCCCGCCCGACCCTGCCCGCCGGGGCGGAGGTGCACCTGCGGGTGTCCCAGGGAAACACGGGAGCGACCCGGTGCGGGCTCGCTCCGGCCCCCACCGCCAGCCACTTACTCCACCTCGGGAGTGGCTGGGCAGGTAGGGGACCGGGGAAAGAAGGAAGAAATTAAAAATATATATATATATTAAAAAAAAAGGAACAAATTAAAAAAGGGGGAAAAAGAAAAAGAAAAAAAGAAAGGGAGAAGCAAAAGAAAGGGAGAAGAAAAAAAATTAAGCAAAAAGGAAAGGGAAGAAAAAGAAATAAAAGAAAAAAAAAAGACAAGAGAAACTGGGAGGAAAAGGGAGGGGGAATTAAAAAAAAAAAAGCATAAGAAAAAGTCCCCGAAGGCTAGGACGGGTTACCTTGCTGAGTGGAGGAGCTCCCGGCTGCCTTCCCGGCGAGGGGACTTCCCTCCTCCGCCGGGTGCGCCCCTCACATCACCGCGCCCCCCTCCGCCGCTCCCTCCTTCTCGCCTTCCCTCCGCAGGGGCCGCGCCGGGCGCCTCAGCGCAGCGCTGCCGCTCCTCCCGCCTCTGCCTGCGGAGGGAGGCTGCGGGGGCTGCGCGGGGCTGCGCGGCGGGCGGAGGAGAAGGAGGAGGAGAAGAGGAGGAGGGAGCCCCGCGGCCGCCCCGGAGCTGCCCCCGCTAGAACTGGCGGCCGCTGCCCCGGGCTCCGCTCCCCGTCAGTGTCGCGGCGGGTCTAACGCTACCGCGGGGACCTGCGGGAGGCGATTGGTGCGGGGGAGCTGCGCCCTCCTCTGCCGCCCCCCCCTTCCCGGGGACACCCACCCCCGCCCCCCCCCCTCTCCGCCCCCGGCCCCACGCAGCTCCCTGGTTGCGGGGAAAAAACGGCGCCCGCGTGTCTCCCCCTCTGCGGGGCTTTTTACATCGCGGGAGGATTCCCAAACGCACCCCAGGGGCTGCGGGAACGGGCTGCTCATCCGGACTGAAAGTCATACCGGGGAGGCGAAGCGTCGCTTTATTTAAGGGAAAGGGGAGAGAGATGAAAGCTGAATTTCTTTAGAAGGCTCGATTTTAGTTGATAAACATCCCGAGACTAACGTCGGAGCTACTTTTATGAGGGCAAACCCCCCCAGTTTCCTGGAGGGTTTGTGTAGGACTTCGGAAGAACCACCAAATAATAAAGGGGTTTTTACATCCACTTTTAAAGCTCGCTTCAGCGTGCCTAAAAGCTGCCAGGCCTGCTGAAATGCTCCCTACCCACGGAAGGACAGCAGCAGGACAAGGCATCCTCCCTGCCTCCCCCCCGGCCTCGCTCCCCACCTGATATTTCTTACACTGGCCCCATTTTAGCCTTCATCTTGCTGCACACCATGGGAAGGTAGCAAACTTGCACCAACTTTGAGGACATGGACACGTGCGAGGGACAGGGAAACGTGCCCGCTTGGGTACAAGAAGGTTATTACCTCTGTAATAGCTCCCTCTAGTAAGAACTTCTTTTCGCTGCCAGCACAGAGCTCGTTCCCCGTCTCAGTGAAATGGGTAAATCTCAAGAAACTCCACTAAGCTCGGAGCAGAGCTGTGCCCCAGCAGTCTGTGGCCAAGCCAGTCACTGGCAGTAGGAGACTCTAAATATCATTATCAATTCCTTGGGACGCTGCCAGTCCCTCAACAATTAGATCTGGAGATGAAGATTCAGATTATACAGTCAAGATTTGGGATTTTTTTTTTTTTTTTCTCTCCAGATCTGCACTAATGATTATTTGCAGAACTAAGGTCACACTGGCTAGTTTTCCGGCCCCGCATTTTTCATATTGATCCCAACACAGTCATTTTCAGCATTACAAAAGAAAAAGGGCAGCCATATCTCTGGAGAGTGGTCGTTGGAAGTTTGCATGCCGGCAAAGCGCCCAAAGACAAATGACCAATTACAGCCCTGATAAATGAATACTTGGATATGTTGGGAAGCGATGGGATGTTCTCCCAGTTTCCTCTATTGCATGTTCATCTTTGAGCTCCTCAGGGTGATTGAACGTTTTAGCATAAGAGTTCAAGGAGGCAGAGGTGGTTCTCGCCAGCATCACTGGCCAGCGCCAAAGACTCGGTGCCCTTCTGATAACGACAGGGCAAAAACATGCCCCTCGGTGCCACTTTTCCCCAATATTAGGACGTAACACTTGTAATAACATCCTGGAAAGTTATCAGTACACCACTACTGCCAGGAGTCTGATTACAAAAGCAATGACCTCTTGCTAGATTTGAGCTGGTTACTGAATCCATGTATGATTTTTCCAGGCTAGGATTTTATGCACGATACTTGCTTCTCGCAGTGTACGCACACATCTCTGATTCTCTGCTTCAATACAGTATACTGAGAATATGTCGAATTATAACTTAAAAGCTTAAACAGATGACGCTTGAAAAGTTTGCATCTCGGTTTGAGTGTAGTCTGTCAGTTTTTCTCCCCAAGTTGGACTGCGGTAAGGGAAAAAAGCATAAAATACATATAACAGCTTTAATGGAATGGCTACTGCAGTGGACACTCTTTGATTATTGCATATACTACAGCATTGTGAAAATAAAATGCAGGTATGGTCTATTGTTTAAGGTTATAATTTAGGATTAGTATGTATTACATAATGCAGCACTCATATATGACACAGAAAACCCAGGAGAATTCTATGATATACAGAGTGAGCACTGGAAAAAAATCCACATATTTAATACACGAGCTCTTCAGTTTCACACGTACATTGGGTTGTCCAGTGGGTTATCCAAACTTTGGGTTTACTAAAGCAGATGTGGCTGCGTGCTCCAGTTTCTGCCTCTTGTGTTCTCTTCCTCCACAGGGACACATTTCAGTAACGTGACTGTGACTTACCTTTTCTAAAAGCTGTTGTGTGATATATGGTAAAATAGGAGGAACTTACATTTTCACTGAATGCCTCATGCCCCCTGCCTAGTACAGAGCTGAATCATGCAATCTGAACAGTGCTCTCATGTGTCTCTGAAATCAGAGTTGAGAGCACATTGCAAAGAATGTGTCCATCAACTCACTTGTCTCAACGTTACATGGTTTCAACCACCAGGCTTTTTCAGGAAAACCGAGAGAAGGTTTCAAACATTCACATGCAGAACACACATATTATGTACAGAGCAGGTGGGTGTAGATGTATCTCACCTCCTTACTTCAAAACCAAAGCCTAAAATTACAATTTTAAATTAAATAAACTGTTCCTAACCCTCAAACCTTACACGAACCATAAAAATCAATTCTTGAATATAGAGCATGTTATTAAGGACAGTAGTGATTAAATGTCCTTACACAAAAGGATGGAATCTTTTCTCTCTGATACTTAATGTTCTCCCTATGCCCATACTATACATAATGCTAAAACCATGCAAAAGAGAGTAAAAAATACTAAAGAATGCAGCATGCTGAGTAGTTTTAAAATTTAGAGGCTTCCCGAGAGATGAAAGAAACATTTTGCTATCCCTGTTTGAACAAGAGAATTTTCTATGCTGCAAGCTATTTACACTGTTCCCCTACAAGGAAAACTTGGAAGGAGCAGCATTATATACGGATATTGCTTATGTGTTTATATAGTTTTCTGTCTTGCAGGACTGAAATGAGGAATGAGTTACAAGTTACTAAATGACAGAGGTGAAGGAACAAGAGAGGAGAAACCTGAAAAACAACTATTTTCCACTTTTGCGTTGTCATTTTATGTCATACAGTAGCTTTTATGTTTCTGTCTTATACAGAAGTGAGTTTCTGCCTCACTTTATCCAACTCTGTTCATGTTTCTTCTGAAACACAAAAAAAGTTTCTGGATTTTGCAGATGTGGGCTGTGTTGTGGTATCACTTTACAGGTGGCTAACAAAAGCATTCTTTTTTTACATATACTAGAAACAGGTATTTGAACCAGGAAGCATTGGAGAATTGATATGACCTAAATTTTGTAGCACCTTCATGACTTTTCATATATTGGGTGCTCATTTAACCTTTGGTTTGCTTTTGCACCTAATCATGACTTAAGCTGTACTGGTTTTTAGTGGGCGATAAATCATGGCTTTCAAAATGCAGCAATTTTAATGGGTACTACAGGGTCTATTTGAGAAAGGGGAAAGGTGAATATTAAACTGAAAAGAATTCCATATCCCAAATGATAAAATTAGACAAAACCCCCAAAGTTTCCAAAGCAATAAAACAGAGCTGCACATTGCTGAAGAGGTGACTTATAAAGAGAAAATATATACAAGAAGAAGAATAGCGAAATGAGTATGTATGGTCATAGAATCACATCCACCTTTGTACAATGTTACTAAACCAGTAATAGGAATAGCTTTCAAGTTGTCATGTCCACAGGCAAGAATACCAGCTCTATTTGTATCCAAGAAAGCCCAAAATGTCACATGCTACAATGGTGAAACTCCTAAACGCTACACGGTCTGTCTGAAAAGTGTGTGTGCACACAAGGTCCAGTGAAGAACTGAAAATGAAACAGCACAGGAGGAGCAAAGGCACATGTATATGTTCTGTCACATATATATGCACATATGTTGGAATCCATACGTTCAGCAGGCTCCCAGCCACTACCTTCTCAGCCACATGCCTTTCTTTTTGCCTCCACTCTCCCTTTTTTCCAAGTAACCAGCGATGGGTCCCCTGAATTTGCCACTGTCAGGCAAACTTTGTAAAGGTCTCCTTCCTCAGAACTGTGTGTCTTTGCTCTGCTTCTTCCCTTGTTTTGCCTCACTCAGTCACTTAATACAGTGACTTATCTTCTGTGTTGCTTACATAGGGCAGGGGAAAGCTAATCTTACAAGGCTTTCTTCTTCATCACCTTTTCTTCTTAGTTATAGAAAACCTTATTTAAACGTATATTTAAACCTACTGGACATTTGGCAGCACAGCCTTGTTTTGGGCTATCTCCTTCTCTCTAAAATAAAGCCTTTGTTTGTCTCTTCCACCTCTTCTTAAACCTAATTCTCAGTTTACCATTTTAATCTTGTTTTAGTCTATTTTTAATTTGAAGGGATGTAGGATCCTGTATCTCCTTTCTCAAAGGCTGTCCTTCGGGAAGACGCTGAATTGAACACAGACTTCTATTTCTGCCAAAAAGACCATCACCATGGTCTACTCCATCAGTATCTTCAGAAGAGCAATTTGTGGTCTGGAGCCACTGAGGAAAACACTCTGTGTCTCCTGCTGACAGATGCATTAGCTTTTCCTTCACACTGAGGTTTTAGAACTCCACAGCAGTGCCAGGGAATCCCAAGAGTAGGAGTTAGCTTTATAGCTCTGGACTTTATTAGTTTAGTTGGAGACCTCATTTGGTTTCAAGGCAGCAGTAAAAGACCTCCCAGAGTCCTACCCACATCTGAAATGACAGAGAGCACCATGAGGCTTGCATGGCTGAAAGTCACAGAAGAAGCTGTTAAGGAACTACCATGGTACCTTGGCCCTGTCTTGGCCTCTCCCTGACTGCACCGTTTCATTTTGCTTGCTTTTATCATATGACGTGGAAATTTCCAAATGCAAAATACATGCAGCTGTATTATAACAATTTCATTTACTTTTAAATTCTCTTCTCTGACAACATTTCTTACGGAATGCTGCTGAGCAGTTTTCCTGTTCTTCCAACCATTTAGTAAAACACGTCTGAATATCTCTAACTGCACTTCACACCAAAAGGAGTGAATTGTTTGCTGTGGTATCTCTACCACAGGATGTGCTGTGTGTACTGTGAACAAACCACAGGTAGTATGCTGGCTGGTATACAGGCAGTTGCCAAATTGCTAGCTACACCCTTGTCTGCAGTGAGAGAACTGTAGGTAATGAAGGATTGTCTTCTCCCCGTGCTTAATGACAGGGGCTAATGGGAAAGGAATAAGGTGAAGAAGGAAAAACACCTCAGATCTCTCTTTATGCATATTAACAGGAACAGGCTTCTATTGTCAGAGCTTAAGTCAGAGATGTCTGTGCTTGGGCTGCTATTCCTGATTGCACTGAATGCCACAGTACAAAATGCAGCATAACTCTGATTGCCCAGCGCTGTTCATGTTCTCTCTGTGGGAACTGGGCAGTGATTTTTCTTTGAATACATCATTTACAGCTAGCTACAGTGATTCTGCAAAGTCAATACATATCCTTAGCACAAAGCAAAGAATGAAGGGCATTATGGACAAAGAGAGAAAGATACCACAGTGACAGAGAAAGATGAATTCCAATGCATCAGCACCAGCACATTACAGATTCCATTCATAGGAATAAAATTACTTCTTTTTCAAACACTAAGTATTTTTCAAAATACACGTAATACGGTTATATTTAAAAAGATCTTGTGTGCAGCCTACATGTTGCTACTGACATGAACTCTCTGGCAGTGAATTATCATATGATTATCTATTGTGAAAAGAAGATCTATTTATTGATTCAAGTCACATATATTTGCAAGGCAAGGTTTGTAGACACAGGTAATATTTTTTATTAGACCAACTGATTAGAATGGAAAGATGGATCAGGCACACAAGCCCTTCCCAGAGCAAAAAGTGGTCTGTTTTTTTTCCCTAGGTACTCAGGCTGGCTTCATAAAAGATGTTATTTCTCCTCACAAACTTATCTTCTGTTACAGCCTTAGATCACTGTGACTGTTACAATGCTGCTACTTATGTAATTATAAAATACCTATCTGGGAAACCAGTTACTCCTCTGCATTATTAATAGCATCTGACATGTTTTCACTACTGTACTGGGAATACATGTAGACAAAATCTTCTTCTGACCACCTGGAGTAATCAAATTGCAGCCTACAAGTGTTGAGGAAGTTTATGGAAAGCAATTTTTTGCCACAGGATATTAAGCTGTGCTACAACTAGCTTGCTAGACAGCAGTTACAGTCCTTACTTGAAGTAAGACTTGTGTCTTACTTCCACAGGTAAGAAAAAGAGTTAGCAGGTGATCTACCAGCCTTAGAGTTGCCTCTTCCTTGAGATCACTACTGTCGCAGGGAGTGGCTTGGAGTCTGTTTTCGAAGTGGACTTTGGGAGCAAATAGGGAATAAATGAAAGATAACCCAGAGTCCTCAGTCTCTTGTCTGAACTCAGATAAGATTTTCAATGGGAGTTTGGCTTGAGCTTCAGAAATACACCCAATTTTTGGAGAAACATAGCATCTTTTCCCTCTTGAAATCTACATAATAACCTCTAAGAAATTAGTTGAGGTTTAGAGGAATCTTATTAACTGTGCTCCTTCCCTGTTTTTCATGTGTGTTGCTTTTGGACTTTGGTTCTGCTGAGGGCCAGAGCCAAAGAGTCCAGGGATTTCCTGAATAGAGTCACCTGCAAGTCCTGTCCATTTGAGGGTAAATGGTCTTGCAGTGTGGATACCTTTCCGTCAAGATTGCAGGCATCTCTCACCGCCCCTGTAGCCTCAGTGGTGGCCCTGAGGTCAAAGCTTTGTGCCAGAGCTGGTCAGTTTTCTCTAAGCAGGAAACTGTACATGGGGGATCACTGGGGGACAAAAAAGGGAGTGCTGGACTTCTCTGCAGAAGTTCCCCTGGCTGGTTTGAAGAACACTCAATGACCTGCTGTAAGCAGTGCAGTATGAACAATGCCAAACTGTCAACTACATCAATAAGGAGAAGTTTTAGACTCATCTCACCCCTTCACAATCTCCACTGGCAGGCAAAAATTGAACATGTCCTTAACATTAGAAGAGAGGAATCTATTTTATCGTGTGCTACAGGCATGATCTAGACAAATTGTGCCTATATTTTATTTGAGCCCATCACAATACAACATAACAAGGCATTTCAATTACCTCAACAAGCTACGAATACAACTTTATCATTTCAATTTTTCATCCCTTTTCTCCAACTTGGCATTTCTTCTATATATCACTGTAAATCTCATCAGTCTCAACCCAGTTTAGGCTAATAAATTTCCGTCACCACCTCAAGCCTAATGAAAAGGGGAAGCTCACAGGGAAGAAAGCCAGAGGCCTCAGTTACTGCCGTGGGTCTGGAGCTCACCTCTTTGAACGGGGAAGTGGGTGGGCTCATTCATCCCCTCTAGCTCAGAGATGGGTATGACACAGAGGGAGGCAGAACTGTTGAGCCCCATTGCAGTAAGCAGGGCTTCAGGGTCAGGCCACCCCCAGGATTGGACCCATGTGCCCCCCCTAAAGCAAAATTTAGGTGTTGGTTTGAAACATGCCATGCCAGGGCACGGTCTTATTTGGCATATACAGAGCTTAAAGACAGACCAAGAGCTGTGCATGCAGGTCTGGGTCAAGGTATTTAACCACAGTAACTTTTACGGTCTTCTGGCATGCTGTTCTTGTCTTCAAGGAGAGGGACAATTTAGGCAGGAAAACAGTTATTTGTGTATTAGCTGGAAATGCACAGAGATCTCAACAGACAGAGCGAGAGAAAACTAATTTTGTACCATAATTATGTTTTTTCTAAAAGACAGTGATAAAGCTTAAGATTTTCAAAGATTTTATGGATACACAGAAGAGGCAAACAAGTTAAATAATACTGCAAATCAACATACTTATATGTTTATTAATTCTGACTAAAATTTGCCATCTGTGACTGAGTGTTTTACTAAATAAATCCCACAAATTATAGATTATTATAGCTAAGAATCTTCATGGCACTATTTCTTAAGCTCTGGTACTGAAATAGCTCCACCGTAAATGAATATTTACAATAAAAGTATGCTCATAAAAGTTCCAAAGCATTTTCTAGTGACAGTCTGTTCAACTATTTAGTGATTCAAAAGAAAACTCTCCAAGAAAAGCTCCATATCAGTGCAGTACATAAAATATAGAAATGTATGAAAAATGACAAAGACAGTATGTTACTGTTGAGATGCCTCTAACTTGATTGCTAAGCTGGTTGAAGTAGCTTTTCATAAATGAAATATGTTCTCAGTTTTCCTAGAATAGATAGAATAAGAGCAAAGTCAACAAAAAGTCTCTTCTTTATTTTCCTTTGAAGACATTACTTTCTCTGGAATATAGTAAAAATCTGTGTTCAGGGCACGTTAGTTAATTCTGAGACGTGTGTTCACAAGCAAACACATAAGAGGCTAATTTACATGCTTAAAGGCAACTGAAACTCTGTTTTGCATATGTAAATGTACCTGCCCAGTGTAAGTAGTAGGCTTTCCAGTATGCCCATGTGTGAGCAGGGTTTACAGGCTTAAAAAAAAAAACAAAAAAAGAGTGATCCGCTACTACTGTCACTGTAGCTGTCATCACAGCACAATTCAGGCAGAAAGCCTCAAGACACCTATCAGACCAAATTCTGTGGACCTTACTCAAGCAAAAAATCTTGTTGATGTCAACAAACATTTTCCCCAAAGAATTTGTACACAATTGAACCTTTTTTATACATTCATATTTTAGTATCATTGAATCTCTGCAACAACAACAAAAAAAGGTTTTCTTCCTTAACTCAGGGATCAACGCATTGGGGAATAGAAAACAAAAAATGTTCTCCTTTAAATCTACCTGGGGACTACTTTTATAATTTTAGGATACCTTGGAAGAGTCCAATTTTTTTTTAGGTGAAAATAGAGAACTGTTTGAAGAGCAAATTCCTTTAAAGACAAGTCACAATAATCAGATACAGGAGTATTAACCAATCAGAAAATGCTTTTTCCTATAAAGCAATAATTTTAATATAAGAAGCATGCACTTAATGTCCAAGGGGTTCAAAATAGTAACTGTTAGGCAACAAATCTGTAGTTTGGGTCTTTTTCTTAGGATCCTGCCCAGACCAGGCCCTGTTCTTTCAAAGATAGTATGTCTTCAGGTGGTAATTTTAGCCCAGGTCTGTTTACTGGAAATGACACACAACTTCATTTTCCACCTCCTTACCACAGACTCCAAATTTAGAGTTTTAAGGTAAAAAAACCTTACTGGTTGTTGTAGTCTGAGCCCTAGCTGAAAAATCATAAAAGAGTTTCCAGAGAGCTCAACCTACTTTCAAATTCAGCAGAAATTTTAAGCAACAATAAAGAGATGACAGGCCTCGACATTTTCAGATGGTTTAAGAAATCCTGAAATAATCTCCAGTCCAAAACAGCACTGCATATTGGAAGGTAAAATTTATGTTTGTTTGAAAATGAAAGACCACTGAGAAAGAAAATTAAAAGATAAAAGATTAAAAAATGTCCAACAACTTACAAATTAAATAAGACATTAATTTTTAAAGTATCTGTAGAAGAGACATCACTCTTTACTAAACTCTACCAGCTATTAATTTATCACAATGTAAATGGTTTAATCAATGTTTAATGATACAACACATTCCATAGGAACTGATCTCCAAATACACTGCTTTAGAAAAGGGATATGGTACCCTGAGAGATGCATTTACGCGAGATGGGACAAATGTGTGATTTGTATAAATAATTTTCACTCTAACAAAGTCAAGAGAATGATGTTGATTTCCACAAGTTTGCTACCTGTAAAGGATATTACAAGTAGTATATATTATCTTAGTGCTTCTCTCATAACTCTTGGTGGTTCTTTTTGTTTTCTGATGACACAAACTGACTTTGTGGAATCACTGAAGTACATTGCTTGACACAAGTATTTGTGAACTACAATTTTTGCAGTGCTACCCTCTAATGCTATGTATTCTGATGGCAAATGTCACCAGTCTACTAGTTGCTAAGTTATGTAGCAAAACTCGCACTATATAAAATGAAGAAACGTTAAGAAAACTCACAGTACTCAATCACTTACTTAATCAAGTAACTTGCTAAAGTAACCCCAAGCCTCCAGCTGCCAAACTGCCTGTAAAGTAAATTCAAAACTATGTGAAAGGTTCATATCAAGACAGATCTCCTCCAATTGTGCAGTACTGTAAACACTGAGTGTATGACAGACACTAAATGAAAGACATGAGTAGTGTTTTTCTTGCTTGATTTAGTATTTTTCCTTCTCTCAGACAATTTTTCACGTTTCTTTTGTTCACACAATAAGGAGAAAAAACAAAAGACATTTCACTTCTAAAGTGAATCCAAGAAATCCAAAATGTGGATTTTCAAACAGATATAATTTTCCAAGTTCTTTGGAGCCTGTGTCAGTCACAGGACTATTCTTGGTATAGCCACTGGCCATCCAGAAGCAAAGCAGAATGACTTCTGGAACAAGAAGAAATCTGAATACCTCCAAGTGAAATTATAAGTAGATGGAAATATCTGTAGGAAAGAATTACTAAATCAAACTATCATAGTGTTTGGCATAGAACTGTCTGGCAAATGGAGAGATACAAGGTGCTAGGATTTTATTTTATTGAAGTATACCTTTAAATATCAAGAGTTTTTGACTTATTGCATCAATCTTTTTCATTTGGTAGTTTTTTGAAATGTAGGGATGTTGTTTTCAGCTATAGCAAATTTTCTGCCCCTACACCTTTATCTCAACCCTTACCTATACTGGCTCAATTACAACTCAGTAAAACACTGAAGTTCAGCATTGGTGTAGCTGTTTTCTGTGTTAGTTAAATACATGCAAATTTATAATTTGCTTTCAAGTTCTTCACTGGTTCCATCACATGGTACATGTACTCCAGACAATTTAAGCTAACTCAGCCAGTTTGTCTTCTGCAATGAAGGGCCCATTTCCTTCAGTGACAATTTATGTTAATGATAATCAGATGCTTTTTTAATTAACAATGACCTACAAGCATCCTAATATATTTCTCCCTCTCCCTGATGGTAGTTTTTTACAAGACTGTGTCATTCCATTTCATTTGAAACTTGGGGGCTCTTATATTTGTTCAGACAGCACAGGTCCCACAGCCCCTTCATTTTTGCTTTCACAGTGTTTATGTTCATATTTTCCTGTCAGTGTGTGTAGATCTGAAAACAGCAGCACGGTGGGGGGCTGAGGGGGATCTGTGTTGCTCTAAAAGTGCAGAACTGATCTTTCCATGTGCAACAGCTCTGTAATTGCCCAGGTTAGCTACACTTTCTACACATACCTAGAGGGCTCCATCTTACACATACAAAAGTAGGGTTGCCTTGGACACACTATCAAAATGGCAATGTTATATGCTGTCAGTAATAGCTGTGGTGCAGAAGAAAACTAGTTAAAACAGACAGTAGACATATATATATAAAAGACTGCAATGTAAAGTGTAATTCTTTTTAGTCTATGTCATATGTATTGCTAAGAATTACACCATTTATAAATTCTATCATTGCAGAGGGATACAGTTCCTAATCCTGGCTCCTTCACATAAAAAACCCCACCAAACAACTAGACTTATAGTTCAGAATCGTTATAGTTTCTTTTCCGGAGCCTTTCTTCTGCACTTCTTGTCAGAGCTGTTTCTACCCAAAAGACAGTACAGGCAGCTGCCTAGGACAGAAGACTGCAGAGGGCAGCAAAAATGTGCCCATACCTCAGCTGTCCCATGTCACACTCTGGCGTGTTCATACAAATCTGTTTTCCCTTTTGACTTTGGCTACTAATGCAGGAGCGTGACCTGTGGCGGCTGAGGTGCCCTGCGTGTCCTGCTCCCTTCTACAAACGCCACAGCCTCCCGCAGAGAGCAGGGCACACGTCTGGGCAGTGCAAACGGGATTGGGATGGCTGCTGCTGCTGCTGCAGGTCAGAATTATCTGGCAGAGTGTGGGCATCTTTTTATGCTGTTTGCTCATAGCCTGGTCACGTATCTAGAAATCTTGTTCTGAAGTCTCTTGAAAAGTGTTTTCAGTCGATGGCTACGCGGATGCACCAGTTCCCCTTCAGCAGCATGAGAAGGGATCCGAGCTCATTCATGTCCTGAAGCACTTTTTAACAGGAGAAAGGGAGACAGAACTGGGTGCTATGGTATGTTGATAACTCCAGATTTGGGAGAGTCAAACTTCTGCTCAGATCCATGCATCCTTACTCTGGTTTGTAGATACCCACTAATAGTTCTAGGGTTTTGGACTGCTGTTTAGATAACTGGGACTCTTGCAATACAACTCCTAGAACAATGAAGGTCCCAGTTGATGTCACAGAATCTGTGTCACTAAAATAGAAAAACTTCATGTAGCAAAGAGATTCTGGAATATTTCTAGACAGTGATCAGGCTCTGGAGGCAGCAGAAAGACGATTTTTGTGGCTGCTGGAGCTGATGCATTGTTTTAAGTAAAGGGAATTTTGTTAATCCAGTTGGGAGTTGATAAATACCTGATCTGGATCACAGAAACCAGACACACACTCAGGAGAAACGACCAGCATTTGCTTGAATTCCGAAGCTGAAATACAGTGTGTGGGTGTGGGGAGGTGTGTTTTTTTGGTAATCATTGGCACTAAGCATCCAGGATTAATTAATGATTCAGATAGTGCCCAAGGTTTCATTCCATTTTGACAAATTCAGCACTATCCTTCACAGAGTAGTGGCTGTTTTTCCTTTTAATTTGCTTTGGCAATCATGGACAAACTTGCCTAATTTGTAAGAATCTTTGTTCTGCTTTTTTAAAGGAAAGGTACACAAACACAGACTTAATGTACCAGTTTGACAATAATTTTATATGAAGCATATCAGGAACTCAGACTATGGACAATTGGCTGTAAATGAAACAGAATTACTGCAGATGATTCCAGCTACTAGGACTCAGGAGGAGGTATTAAGAATTGGAGAAGGGGCAATCAGAGACCCATAAGGACTGAAGATTAAGAACTTCAGATTGTCAAATGGATGTACTAGCTGATATGTCATAATTTATTCTGAGTGTTGGGGCTGTTATATGGCATGAGTAGACCACGGATTTTTATTTTATCTTAAATTCATCCAAAAAATACTTTACATTTTGCCAAATCAGAATAAATTATTCAATTATTCAGCTTTCTTTTTTTTTTTTCTTCCCCCCCCCCCCCCCCCCCAGGTCTGCTACCTCAAAACTGTATGAAATAAAGACATCCCTGAAGAAAGAGCTTGATGTTAGACAGCTAAAAGGGAAATCCAGCAAATTGTACTCTAGCTTTTTGTCTGAGCTTCAACCTGACATGACAGCACATTGGCTAGTAGCAGGCATGCCTACTCTCTTCAGCATATTGGCCTTCTCCATTTGCCTACGTCTAGCCCTACTGGAGCTAAGCAGAGAGGAAGACATGGGGATGGAGGCTGCCAGAAGCTTGGCTATGCCTTTGCATTTTAGCTTGCATTGGCAACGCTGAGAGGCTTACAGGGGGTTGGAATGTTTATACACTTAAATGTATTCTCTAGACTTCTCTGAAGCTCGCCTTTCATCCCACACAATGTTCAGACATTCACTTCAGCTCCATTAGCAGCCAAACACCTGTTTTGGCTGACACACGAGTGCTTGAGTTCTGTTTTGACAAAAGGTGCCATATTGAATGCACTAGATAAAAATGTCCTTCACCATTTACAGTCCTGCAGTTGCCAACAGATCTGGTACAGACATCAAAACTATGTTTCAGTTCAAATGCACAAGAACCGCTCCATAGGAGTAGGAGTAGCTGTGCTTATTCACTCTTCATGTTCTTTCATGCCTCAAATTACTCAGGACTTAACATAACCTAAACTATGAGTTTAATTGATTTCCTGAAACAATAGCACTTCACTGGAGCCTATGACATTGGCATTTCCTGTTTTTGTTGCAATACATTTCATTAAGGGTACTAAAACCAGCAAATGAAATCCAGCTAGGCAGCTGAATATTACACATTGATGTGAAGTCATATGAATGTGAAACAAATTTAAACAATTAACTTGATACAGCAAAGTGAATGTAAGATTTTGATTTTCTTCCCTGCTTCCTTTCTTCCTCCCTCCCTTTCTGCTGCCTTCTGTGCTGCCTGCCTTCCTGCCTGTCTTCATTTCTGCCCAACTGCCTTCCTTTCTTCCTGCCTGGCATCCTCCTCTCCTTCCTTCCTGCCTTACTGAGCAGCCAGCTAGGCCAAGTGGCTTGTACCATGTATGATCTTGCCTTCCATAAAAAGTGAGTGGAAACATCCAACTTTTTTCATAGCTGCAACATGGAATTTCTTCTTCACCTGATCTGCTACACCCACTCTCTAACGAGAAGCTTCCTTTACTTTGGAACTGGAAGTTTCTTTCCCTCGCTCATGACAAACAAATCACACAGGTATATACTTTTTCCTTTGGCACTTCAGAAATTTTTGCAAATTAGAGCTTCTAGGAAGCGTTACTGTTCTTTTCCTCGAAAAGAGTACCATTCTTAAGTAGAGATCAATTTGCAGGTAGATGCCAATTTGTTGGATCTGACCCTCAATAAGCTTTGCAAAATATCTGTCTTCTTTTTGTATGGCTAAAGCTTATAAAAATAATTTTATTTGGTATTGGGGTTGGTTTTGTTTACTTTTTTTTCTTAAATTTAGCAGGCACCACTCAAAGTTTCCCAAGGACCCTTAGCAGGGGATAACAAATGGGCTCAGAAGACTGAGGAAACTGTAAGGAGAAGGGGATTTGCAAAAGGCAGAAAAACAGGGTATTATTATACCTTCCTTAAAGATTAGTGAATCTAACTCCTAGAGTAACTTTTCATGTAGTCTATTACCTTTTTTTCATGTGCTGCTGTGAACATGCAAAAGGCATGGATAATTTATTGTATCCCAGTTCCCATGAAGTAAACGTTATTCATGGTTTGGTGGCACCCTCCTCCCTGGGGAATTATTATTTAGTTTTGCTTTGAGGCTCCTGAAATTAACACGTCTCTGATGATTTCTGTTTTGTTGCAAGAAAAGACAGGAGGAGCATCGTAAGAATTCACTAAGGTCTGCTCTTATCTCTGGAGTTTAAGATGTGTCTCACTAGGATGATAGTTTCAGTCACCCTTGACTGAGAAGTTGTTGGTGGTCATCTTACACTGAGCAGTGTTTCCAGCTGTTCAGCCTTTCCATGGGAAACAGCCACCCTGCCGGGAACACTTGAGAATAAGTGTCTTGCACTTGTTCTCAGTGGATCTTGATTTCCCAGACAATTCTGCTTTTGTTTGGAGCTATGGTGGCTGCCTCAAGACCATCAGTGCAAAGTCAGAAGAAAGCTGATATAGAGGAGACAATTCCTCCACTCAATTCTATAATCTCTGAATAAGCAGAGAATTCCTCCATTCCTGAATTTTTGTTCATGTCAAGTTCTGGGTAAATTAGCTGAGGAATCGTCCCTCCACACATCCTTTCACCTGCCCAACAAGACATAGGAGATCGCTATCCTCCACATCACTTTTATACCTGGCATCCTGAGGATAACAGGGTAGGAGCAAGTCAGTGGTCTATAAATGTAGCTTCCAGTTTTGGAGGTCCTATGGGTCTAACAGTTGGCCATAGAAGAACATGTCTAATTTAAGGTGCAGTTCTCATCTTCATGATTTTACTGTGCTTCACCCCGACCCCTCACCGCCCAGTCCCTTCTGGTTATCTTATGAACTCTGTCACTTCCACAGTATAAGCCTTCTATTGTCTCTCCCCAGCTTTACTGCCTACAATAATTTTAATTTATTTCATCCCAAACATCACAGATTCAAAAGCCTACCAAATGAAAGGAAGGCTTCTCTGGATTTTGACCAACTTACCCTTATCAGGGTACTATAACAAAGAACACAAGAACTTCCATTCTTAGCACAGAGTTTAGTAAACACCAGGGTCTGTGGGGTCTGAATGTGGTTCAGCAGATAGTAAAAGTGTATGAAAGACTGAGTCACTTCACTGAAAGAGGTTCCAGGGACCTGTGGAAGAACGTTATGTTTCCTCTCATGGAAAATCCCCATGAGTTTGGGTACTGGGAGGACTGAAAACACGGAAGGACTAAGCTGAGGACACCAGCAGAAGTTACAGTTGATTCTCAAAGTCATGGAGATTTAGCTGCCCATTTCTGAGGAGTGAGGACCCTATCTCAACTCCTGCAGTAAGCAGTAGGTGGTAGGCACCTTTGTTGCCACGGACACCACGGGCTTATGAGGGATAGCACCGGGATGTCTCGCTGTATATTTCTGAGGGCAGGATAAAGCCCTCTGGAAAGTGCTTTATGTTAAATACTTTTTTTGGGAACTCCTTTAAAGATTATATAAAAATATGAAACAGAATAATCTAAATCAGAGTGTTTACAGTGTTTCAAGATGCGAGGTTTTCATATTAGTATTATTAGTATTCACAAACATCCCTACAACTATGTTGATACTGTCCACATCCAGATTGTTTTGAAATAAAGTACCAGAAAATTAAATGCCAAAATTTACATAACTCTGGAGCATTTATCATACTACATTATTATCTCCTTCAGTTGCCAAATACATGCCACTTATTTGAGACAGTTTAATGTGACCTGGAATAGTTTTGCATTAATATGCTCTTAGGCTAGGTCTACAGTAGCAAATAGTGCTGCGTGCTAGTAGGGGATCTGTAGAGTGAAACAGCTGATACAGAGGATCTGAAATTAACATGGTGCATGTTTTGGAAGGGTTTACTTTGGAATTCTTCTAGTCTGATCCTGTAAACTGAATGCTGTTAGTGTTTGGAGCATATTAGTGTGCACCCAGAGTGTATCTTTATGTTTATTTTCACCTAGAAGTTAGCATGTTTTTAACACAAATATGAAACGAAGCAGAGCACAGGTGACAGCTAAGAAATTTGCTTTAAAAACTCATTCCTCATCTGAATTAAATCTCTTATGTAGATCAATTGTCTTCCTACATAAGAAATCAAAAGAAATCTTACTGAAGTCAGAGAATTCCTACTATGAGGCCTTAGCTGATTAAAATTAATGCTAAAAAAATCTGATAGGGTCCCATGCAAATTTATGACAGATCTCATGTGGCTGTGCCTACACTCAGCTTTGGCATCCAGATGTGCACCTTCTGGAAGGAAAGGGGATGTGGTCAGAAAGTGTGGACAGTGGGGAGATGGGACAAGGCAGACCACACCTGCACCTCACAGCTTGTCTCCGAGAGGGTAGATCTGGTCAAGGCCAAGATGTTTCATGAGGAAGAGAGAAATTTGGACTTAGCACTGATCATGTCAGCTTCATCAGCTGTAATGGAAGCATACACTGTGACCCTCTGTCTAAATGAGATATACTAACACACACTTCTGAATAGGTGAGAGCTGCCTGAAATATTTCAGCTTGTTAAACAGTTGGAATTTGGCTGATAGACTGCAGGAAATAAAACTTTTCAAAGTGTGCACAAAAAGAGGAGAAAATAAAAATGCTCTTAGTCATTCCCTGGAGCACCAAACAGCCGTTCAAACAATATTCTGAGTAAAGATGAGATTTAAAGCTCAGTGCATGGGGCAGGCATTGTAAAAATCAAGGAGAAATTCCTGTTTCTGTCCATTTCTGTTGCTAGAGCCTTGCTGTTGACTGGCGTAAAACCTCATCAGCAGAGGATAACTGAGGCTTCTGGAGTTGTCTGGCATAAATAAACTTTAATAGGTAATAGAACTTGTCACTATTACAGCAACACTGGAACGGACATACCCAGTCAGATCATTTCTGAGGTGGAGACGACCAGAACCAGAGATAATACTGAAGGTAAAGGCATGCTACTGATATCTACAACATCAATAAAGTATTTTCAGATTTATCCTCCTGATTTTTCTTAAAACAATCAGTTTTGGTTTTATGCTTTTTTTAATCTCTCATGCTTACTTTTTGGCTGAGGCTGTCTTTTTCACTCAGCAGATGTTTTCACTGAGCTGGCTGCTATGACACAGGTTTTCTAGGATTCGTCTATCTAGAGTCCAGCAGGGGCTGTGCGTTGTATGAATTGTATCCTTTCCACCTGCTTTCATCAGACAACACATTACTACCCAAAGGCTTACCTCTGTTTTGGAGTAGTTTATTAAAATTTGTATCAAAATCTCTACAAAGAACCTTCCCTTCTGGATTCTCACATCCAGTTATCATGAAGGATTCTGTTGTTGCATGAGTGTAAAAGGGAACATGAGGGCCTAATTCAGAGACAGTGAATTTATATTTATATTTACATTTATATTTACTTCAACAGCGTTTGTATAATTAACCAAGAAATGAATTCCTGCGAAGTCTAAACTGTGTCAAGCACATCATGTAAGCTTGATACAAGCAGCCCAAGCTGCACTCTGGGTCCTTTCTGGAGAGGCTGACTTCTTCAACCCACATAATATAAAAATGTAGGCAAACCTATATAAAATAAAGCAGCCAAATGCAGGAGGGAGAAGGAGAGGGAGAGGGAGAGGGAGAGAAAGCAAGCTAGCTCAAAAACCAGTTATTGGCTGCATCACATAAACTTCCACTGGACACTATCATATTCCAGAAGTGAGATGTTGTAAGGCTGAATGTAGCCTTTATGAAGATAGAGAGGAAATCTCCATTATATCTCCCACAACACAAGAGTCAGAGCATTGTCCCCTCCAGAAGTGCTAATGACATCAGCATTTTATTCCTCTATCTACTGCTGACCAGAAGGCAAACTAGAACAGATTATCTCAATATCTGCATATGGGGCCTTG
This sequence comes from Scolopax mira, assembly GCA_004320125.1. Lineage (NCBI taxonomy): Eukaryota > Metazoa > Chordata > Aves > Charadriiformes > Scolopacidae > Scolopax > Scolopax mira. The sequence continues at coordinate 93,581 of BJBW01007908.1, forward strand.
CACAGCCAGAAGGCTATCCATTGCAGATGCTCCTGCCATTGCTACTAACAGGTGAAAACATAATCAAGTTCAACAAGCTTCAATCCAGATTAGCTCTCACGTCTCAGCACAGTTATTTCAGGTGTATTTCAACTTGACTAAGAACAATATCTGACCAGTACTTTATGTTGAAAAGAATGCAGCTGCAGTAACTTCAGTTACCTGGATATACTGAAATGGAGAGGTTTCTAACAGCCAACCATGCTGCCAGTGTTGCTTGGTGGCTTGAACCCTTGCTTTTTAATTTAAATGACAGCACTTTTTGTTATTCCTCTCCTGTCTGAATCTCCCAATATTAAGCTGATTTTCTACTCACTGAAAATGTAATATTCTCAATCTTCTGTTTCACTGAATTTGTAACTGTGTTACATCCCTGTTATTAACTCACTTCAGGGACACGGCAGTCTTAACCTTGATCTTTTCATCACTGAACCTCAGGCTTGCCACCTTATTTGTAAAAAATCAGCTGGTGAGTTTTTTTAAATAAACAAAACATAATCAAACAGGCAAAACTGCTGGTAGTTACCTTTGAGAACCAGAACAGCTTTCTCATCTTTTTCTGCACCGTCCAGTGACCTAAGGACAAGTTTGAAGAAAATGGGTAAGAGATGGTGTATAAAATTATATGCTATGTATTATATAGCACCTGCCTTACTTAAGGTCTGTTCCTTGGCTTTTGCCATTTACAAATGCTTTTGGATGTTCTCAGTTGAGGTAACTCATCTCTCTTTGGCTCCTGATTTATGTTCAGTATCCTCAAAATCTGATGGTTGGATATATTTGCACACTTTTTGCATTTCAGTCCCCAAACAGCATCCTGGAGACTCCTTATGTATGCATTTGTATACTGCTTGTCCTTTCACCTCTCCATCCCTGCACTCATGAGGGTCTCCAACATCTAAGTGCTGCCTGGCAGGGCCAGGGGATGGATGGACAGACGGACAGACGGCTTCAGTCCTGCACTTGCTAATACCTACGCTAGGGGCTCAGACAGTGTGCTGCCCTGCTGCTCATGCTCACAGATTTCCCATCCAACCTCAATATTGCTTGCCTAGGGTGGCAGTAAACCTCATGATATGCCTCTGACGTGTGTCCTGGAAGTCCTGTCTGTCTCAGCCTGCCAGGCTTATCTCCTGGCTGAGGATTCCTCAGAGGCAGCTGGCTGACCTCAGGTAGCCCTAACATCTCTCACCTCTGAGAGTCTGAGAAGGTGACACTCCTGTCTCGGTTGACAACTTCAGGAAACTGCAGATAACCACTACCTCTGGTGATACTACAGCAAGTCACAGCCAACATTTACTGACAAAGGTAGGTGCAGTTTCTTTCTGTAAAGTAGCAGTTGCCCTAAGGCCCCCAACTCACATCAATCAGGAGGGTTGTTTTGCCTTGACTGTCACTTTGCATATATGTAATTCCCCAGAGACTCTGGCATCTGTTCCTAACAGCCCAGGTATTCTTGTTTTCAGCAGAACAAAACATTATGCCTATGGATTAGCCACTGTCAAAAGCAGTTACCTTCTAAAT